>NW_026471808.1:0-10791 GCF_026875155.1 Cherax quadricarinatus | reverse complement strand
CCATTGCAGGGAATTCGATCCTCCAAGATGATAACCATTCTGCATATGTAAACCTCACCCTCGCAAAAATTTGGGTTTAAATGTACATAGTCTGAAACTAGAAAAATGTTTTTTATACTTTTGTATATAACTGTTTGTTATATACTAATTATAATGTTGTATAACTAGATGTATGTTTGTTTGTTATTAACTGATTAGTTTATCAGAATTTTTTTTTTTCGTATTCACGGTCCCTCCGTATTCTGAGAATTTGACAGCAATGATTGAGTGCCACCAGATGCCTTTGCTGTTAATTTCACCTTGTATATATATATTTATTCTTCCTCGAATCCGTAAGTGCATGAATACAGATCGAATCGATCATTTCCTTTCCATATTGTACAATGATTTGCTCTTATAGTTGTAATCCCATTACGTTTAAAAGTGTTTCGTTAACACACATTACGTAAATTCATTTTGTTAACATCCATTATGATACCATCCATTAGTTCCAAGTTATATATGAATTTGTTATTTTATAGAATCAGCCCAGAAGCACTTGCCTGTTCAGCCTATAAGATAGTAGTGTATGTCGAGACGACATACATAACATGACCGAGCTGTCAGCATAGTTGCTGATCCCTGTGTTGTATAGCATATTAGTATCATCCATGTGTTTATATAGAAGACCCCTTAGGCCTGTGACTGTATGATGTCACGGGATGCAGCTTGAGTGTGAAGCTAGCTACCTCGCTCTCAGTCGGCGTTTGACACAGGCTAGGACAGGCAGAGGCTGGGCTCCACCTCCTATCATCAGTCTGACAATATATCGTTACCATCCAACAAGTGTGTCTACCTTCAACCCTCGGTGTCTCCACTTAAGAACCCCAGTGCCATCACTGAATGGGAGACTATTGCTGCACCAGCACCAAGCCCAAGTGCAGCACTGGCTTACAAACAATCAAGCTGGGATGGCACGATCGCTGAAAAGGTGCTTCCCAACATGCTCAGGGCTGCAACATCAGATAGGGAGACTGCCCGTCTCCAGGCTATGAGCGCACCTCACTCCGGGGACTTCTTCCAAACAGTTCCCATACCGGCAATTGGAACGCGACTCGACCCTAAGACCCTCCATATTGCAGTGGCTCTGCTCCTTGCTGCCCCAATTCACACAGAATATACGTGTATTAACTGTTCCAAAACCAAGGGTTGGCATGCAAGACACAATGAGGTCAATGACATCATTAAGAGAAACCTTGCTATAGCTGGATGCCCAGCCGAGAGGGAGCCCCGATCACTAGCAGCCAACAATACCCACAACCCAGCAAACTGCCCCGACTGGATCACCATCTACCCTTGGAAGAATGGCAAGCTCTTAGCATGGGACTATACCTGTGTGCCCACACTGGCTGACACCTATATCCATCACAGTGTCGGGCGACAGGGAGGAGCTGCTGACTGTGAGGGAAAAGTAGGTGTAAGTGGGGTTAAGGTTGTTCGGGCAACCAGGAACCATTAGCGAGTTACGTTGCGCGCGCACACACCCCCCCCCCTCTCTGGCGGGCTGGGGCAAAACTAGTTCCTGGTGTCCGATTTGTTAAAGTTTCTACTCCTGGTAATATTGACCTTACCTGGTGTGGATTGAAGTTTGGAGAGTCACTTCACCTCCACTTTCTCCTAATCAGGTAGGGTGATCTCCCGAGGTTTTAACTGTTTGTTCTTTTCTAGTGTCTGCTGGTTACCAGTAATGATTTTGGCATTTATCATTCTTTTTCTTTCTTAAATGTTATATTATCATGACTAGGGTAACCAGTTTTATTTTCTCTTATTTACCAGCTCTGTTCCTGGCGTGGTCTTCCAGGATAGACGCCAGATAAAGGGGCAAGACGTGTGTTAATAATACTTATTAACATTATTCTACAACTACCGGCCCTTACCTATTCTACTTGTGCTCCATCCAAGTGGGAGGAGATTCCAAACATCGGATTACCAACTGCCCAGGATAACCTACATAAATAACATCAGAGGAACTATCCAGGGCCATACCTACTCCTGCCCGACTAAAAGAACTGAAGGCCATTTTTTTTTATTTATTTAAATTTTAAGTAAAATTCTCAAAATCATTTTTCTCATTTTTTCCTAAGTTATTTCTTTATTTTTTTTTCCATTAATTTCTTTTTGTTCAGTTGGAAGGCGTTTTCCCCTGACACTGACCACAGGGAGGAGTACAAGATCAGCAGTACAGGGACATAAGCCAAAAAGTATCAATTTGTCCCATTGGGATCAGAGACCTTGGGATCATCTGGAAAAAAAAGCCACACGTTTCCTTAAAGAATTGGGTTCCAGATCATCGACACCCCCAGGGACCCAAAGGGCAGCCACTTTCATGTTCCCGCGCCTCGCATGGCCATCCAAAGGGGAAATGCTTGCTGCATACTTGGCTCGCGTACGGCTTCAGAGGAGCTGCAGGAAATTCATGATCTTTAATTTCACTGTACCATTGTATTCATGTTTGTGTTTTTCTGTAAGTGTATTCGTTTATTAATAAATGTTCACATAGAATACAAAATATAGGGGGTGGTAGAAGAAGAAAATATTCAAACAGCTTGGGAGAACCTTGATTTTTCCCTGAGGTGCTTTATTGTTTTTCTCTGAGGATGAGAGTCCCCATTCCCGATTATATATATAAATTATAATAAAATATATATATATTATATAAATATATTATATATATATTTATATATATATATATATATATATATATTATACATTTATATTATATATATATATAATTATATAATATTTATATATATATATTTAATATTATATATATATATATATATTATATATATATATATATATATATATATATGCAAGGAAATTTCAAAAGCAGGCGAAATAATACACAAACACCTGATCTATGGCTGAAGGAGACTCGAACCTACGAACCTTAGAACAAGGTACGGAGTGCTATTACCCAATCTACCCACACTGGACAATACCATGGACAATGCCTTGGATCACTGTGTAGCTAGCGCTACACGTTGATCCAAGGCAGCCAGCTTTCAGAGAGAAGGCTTACAGCTTTTCATTTCATCCCCTGCATGCATCAGCCTTACTAGAGATTCTAACAATGCAAGGAATTCGCAAGAGCAGGCGAAATATACACAAACACTGATAAACCATACCCCGGCCGGGATTGAAACCGCGGTCAGAGAGTCTCAAAACTCCACCCCGTCCCGGCCGGGGTATGGTTTGTTTGCAATCGTGTCATTACGATTTCGTGAGTCACAAACACTGATCTCTGGCTGAAGGAGACTCGAACCTACGAACCTTAGAACAACTCTCGTGTAGCGCTAGCTACACGAGAGTGTATTGTCCAGTGTGGGTAGATTGGTATAGCACTGCATACCTTGTTCTAAGGTTCGTAGGTTCGAGTCTCCCTCAGCCAGAGATCAGTGTTTGTGTATATTTCGCATGCTCTTGCGAATTCCTTGCATTATTCAAATCTCTAGTAAGGCTGATGCATGCAGAGGATGAGATGAAAAGCTGTAAGGCTTCTCCCTGAAAGCTGGCTGCCTTAGATCAACGTGTAGCGCTAGCTAAACGCCAAAGTATTGTCCAGTGTGGGTAGATTGGTATAGCCCTGCGTACCTTGTTCTAAGGTTCGTAGGTTCGAGTCTCCTTCAGCCAGAGATCAGTGTTTGTGTATATTTCGCCTGCTCTTGCGAATTTCTTGCATTGTTAAAATCTTTAGTAAGGCTGATGCATGCAGGGGATGAGATGAAAAGCTGTAAGGCTTCTCCCTTTTAAAGCTGGCTGCCTTGGATCAACGTGTAGCGCTAGTTACGCGCCAAGCTATTGTCCAGTGTGGGTAGATTGGTATAGCACAGCGTTCCTTGTCCTAAGGTTCGTAGGTTCGAGTCTCCTTCAGCCAGAGATCAGTGTTTATTATTATATATATATATATATATATATATATATATATATATATATATATGTCTTGTCGAATAGGCAGGCAACGTTCATCTTGCCATATAGGACAAGTGAAAATTTTTGTATGCAATAATTTCGCAAAAATCATTCTGAACCTAACGAAAAAAAATATATTTCACTGTGTTTGTTTAGTATTAAATTATTGCAAACGAATCTAAAATATATTTAGTTGGGTTAGGCTAAAACAAATTGTTCTTGTTATAATAAGGTTAGGTAAGTTTTTTAAGATTCTTCAGGTGCAAAATTAAAATTTTTTACATTAACATTAATGAAAAAATATATCTTTAAACGTATAAGAGAAAATTTTCGATAGGACTTAATTTTAAATGAGTTCTTGCTAATTGACCAGTTTTACATATTCGGCACGACATATATATAGGTAGTAGGTTGGTAGACAGCAACCACCCAGGGAAGTACTACCGTCCTGCCAGATGACTGTGAAACAGAAACCTGTAACTGTTTTGCATGATGGTAGGATTGCTGGTTTCTTTCTCTGTCTCATAAACACGCTAGATAACAGGGATATCTTGCTACTCCTACTTACACTTTGGTCACACTTCACAGACACGCACTTGCATATATATATATATACATACATCTAGGTTTTTCTCCTTTTTCTAAATAGCTCTTGTTCTTCTTTGTTTCTTCTATTGTCCTTGGGGAAGTGGAAAAGAATCTTTCCTCCATAAGCCATGCGTGTCGTATGAGGCGACTAAAATGCCGGTAGCAATGGGCTAGTAACCCCTTCTCCCGTAGACATTTACTAAAAAAGAGAAGAAAAACTTTATAAAACGGGGATGCTTGAATGTGCGTGGATGTAGTGCGGATGACAGATGATTGTTGATGTTATGAATGAAAAGAAGTTGGATGTCCTGGCCCTAAGCGAAACAAAGCTGAAGGGGGTAGGGGAATTTCGGTGGGGGTAAATAAATGGGATTAAATCTGGAGTATCTGAGAGAGTTAGAGCTAAGGAATGGGTAGCAGTAATGTTGAAGGATCAGTTATGGAAGGAGAAAAGAGAATATGAACGTGTAAATTCAAGGATTATGTGGATTAAAGTAAACGTTGGATGCGAAAAGTGGGTCATAATAAGCGTGTATGACCTGGAGAAGAGAGGAATGTAGAGGAGAGAGAGAGAGATTTTGGGAGATGTTAAGTGAATGTATAGGAACCTTTCAACCAAGTGAGAGAGTAATTGTGGTAGGGGACCTGAATGTTAAAGGAGAAACTTTTAGAGAGGGTGTGGTAGGTAAGTTTGGGGTGCCAGGTGTAAATGATAATGGAAGCAATTTGATTGAACTTTGTATAGTAAGGGGTTTATTATAGGTAATACATATTTTAAGAAAAAGAGGATAAATAAGTATACAAGATATGATGTAGGGCAAAATGACAGTAGTTTGTTGGATTATGTACTGGTAGATAAAAGACTGTTGAATAGACTTCAGGATGTACATGTTTATAGAGGGGCCACAGATATATCAGATCACTTTTTAGTTGTAGCTACACTGAGAGTAAAAGGTAGATGGAATACAAGGAGAATAGAAGCATCAGGGAAGAGAGAGGTAAAGGTTTATAAACTAAAAGAGGAGGCAGTAAGATATAAGCAGCTATTGGAGGATAGATGGGCTAATGAGAGCACAGGCAATGGGGTCGAAGAGGTATGGGGTAGGTTTAAAAATGTAGTGTTAGAGTGTTCAGCAGAAGTTTGTGGTTACAGGAAAGTGGGTGTAGGAGGGAAGAGGAGCGATTGGTGGAATGATGTTGTAAAGAGAGTAGTAAGGGAGAAAAAGTTTGCATATGAGAAGTTTATTACAAAGTAGAAGTGATGCAAGGAGGGAAGAGTATATGGAGAAAAAGAGAGAGGGTAAGAGAGTGATGAAGCATTGTAAAAAAGAGAGCAAATGAGAGAGTGGGTGAGATGTTATCAACAAATTTTGTTGAAAATAAGAAAAAGTTTTGGCGTGAGATTAACAAGTAAAGGAAGCCTAGAGAACAAACGGATTTGTCGGTTAAAAATAGGAGAGGAGAGCTATTAAATGGGGAGTTAGAGGTATTGGGAAGATGGAGGGAATATTTTGAGGAATTGTTAAATGTTGATAAAGATAGGGAAGCTGTGATTTCGTGTATAGGGCAAGGTGGAATAACATCTTGCAGGAGTGAGGAAGAGCCAGTTGTGAGTGTGGGGAAGTTCGTGAGGCAGTAGGTAAAATGAGAGTGGGTAAGGCAGCCGGGATTGATGGGATAAAGATAGAAATGTTGAAAGCAGGTGGGGATATAGTTTTGGAGTGGTTGGTGGGCAATTATTTAATAAATATATGGAAGAGGGTAAGGTACCTAGGGATTGGCAGAGAGCATGCGTAGTTCCTTTGTATAAAGGCAAAGGGGACAAAAGAGAGTGCAAAAATTATAGGGGGATAAGTCTGTTGAGTATACCTGGTAAAGTGTATGGTAGAGCTATTATTGAAAGAATTAAGAGTAAGACGGAGAATAGGATAGCAAATGAACAAGGAGGCTTTAGAAAAGGTAAGGGGTGTGGACCAGGAGTTTACAATAAAACATATAAGTGAACAGTATTTAGATAAGGCTAAAGAGGTTTTTGTGGCATTTATGGATTTGGAAAAGGCGTATGACAGGGTGGATAGAGGGGCAACGTGGCAGATGTATTGTGTAGGAGGTATGTTACTGAAAGTAGTGAAGAGTTTTTACGATGATAGTGAGGCTTAAGTTAGAGTATGTAGGAAAGAGGGAGATTATTTCCAAGTAAAAGTAGGCCTTAGACAAGGATGTGTGATGTCACCGTGGTTGTTTAATATATTTATAGATGGGGTTGTAAGAGAAGTAAATGCGAGGGTCTTGGCAAGAGGTGTGGAGTTAAAAGATAAAGAATCACACATAAAGTGAGAGTTGTCACAGTTGCTCTTTGCTGATGACACTGTGCTCTTGGGAGAGTCTGAAGAGAAGTTGCAGAGGTTGGTGGATGAATTTGGTAGGGTATGCAAAAGAAGAAAATTAAAAGTGAATAAAGGAAAGAGTAAGGTTATGAGGATAACAAAAAGATTAGGTGATGAAAGATTGGATATCAGATTGGAGGGAGAAAGTATGGAGGAAGTGAATGTATTCAGATATTTGGGGGTGGAGGTGTCAGCGGATGGGTCTATGAAAGATGAGGTGAATCATAGAGTTGATAAGGGGAAAAGGGTGAGCCGTGCACTTGGGAGTCTGTGGAGACAAAGAACTTTGTCCTTTGAGGCAAAGAGGGGAATGTATGAGAGTATAGTTTTACCAACGCTCTTATATGGGTGTAGAGCATGGGTGATGAATGTTGCAGCGAGGAGAAGGCTGGAGGCAGTGGAGATGTCATGTCTGTGGGCAATGTGTGGTGTGAATATAATGCAGAGAATTCGTAGTTTGGAAGTTAGGAGGAGGTGCGGGATTACCAAAACTGTTGTCCAGAGGGCTGAGGAAGGGTTGTTGAGGTGGTTCGGACATGTAGAGAGAATGGAGCGAAACAGAATGACTTCAAGAGTGCATCAGCCTGTAGTGGAAGGAAGGTGGGGTATGGGTCGGCCTAGGAAAGGTTGGAAGGAGGGGGTAAAGGAGGTTTTGTGTGCGAGGAGCTTGGACTTCCAGTGGACATGCGTGAGCGTGTTTGATAGGAGTGAATGCAGACAAATGGTTTTTAATACTTGACGTGCTGTCGGAGTGTGAGCAAAGTAACATTTATGAAGGGATTCAAGGAAACCGGCAGGCCGGACTTGAGTCCTGGAGATGGGAAGTACAGTGCCTGCACTCTGAAGGAGGGGTGTTAATGTTGCAGTTTAAAAACTGTAGTGTAAAGCACCCTTCTGGCAAGACAGTGATGGAGTGAATGATGGTGAAAGTTTTTCTTTTTCGGGCCACCCTGCCTTGGTGGGAATCGGCCAGTGTGATAATAAATAAATATATATATATATAAATATTATATATTATATATATATATATATATATATATATATATATATATATATATATATATATATATAATATAGTAGGTTGGTAGACAGCAACCACCCAGGGAGGTACTACAGTCCTGCCAAGTGAGTGTGAAACAAAAGCCTGTAATTGTTTTACATACATTAACCTCTTCGCTCTCAAGCTGAGAGTTACTGCTGCGCACACGCTCCTGGTTGAGTGGCCTTCCTGCGCAGTTTGATTTTCTCAAGATGGCGCAGTCTGCAAGGAGGCGTGTCAACACTGTGTGCACTGAGTTAGTGCGGGGTGTAGTTACACCTCAGTCTGCACAAGTGAATCTACCTGCGATTATCCGCGACACATATGGCATTGCAGATCAAGATCTGTGTGGTGTGTCGCTCAACGGGACTTTCTGGATATTCGTCAAGTTCCAATCGACAGCAGTGTATGAACGACTGGTGGAAAAGTACCAAGATGGTTGTGTGGACGTCAACTCGGCAGTATGAGTTCGTCTCATTGGTGTGTCAAGGCACTACACTTGGGTAAAGGTACATAATGTGCCTTTCGAGGCTGACGAGGTGGACCTACAGAACGTTTTTGAATGATATGGCGCTGTGCATCTGGCGACGGCAGGTACTTGAGTGGATGGGCCATACGCCGGCTTGCCGGAGGATACGTTCAGCCAGAAGATGACGTTGAGGCATTCAATCCCATTGTATGTCATTCTAGAAGACTTCCGGACACAAGTGATGATGTATTATGCAGGGCAGCGCAAGACTTGCGGACTATATGGTGCTTATGACCATATGGTGGCCCAGTGTGGGAGACAGCAGTGATGACAGAAGGCAGGGAGAGGGACGGAGCAGGGGCCTGACCCGAAGGTGGGACGTGTCGGAGGGACACCTGTACATGGCCATGGTTCTTCCTGGAGTGTGGAGATGGAGAGAGTTCCCAACGGTGGGGTTGAGCCCCTCAATGCTTGTAGGCTCTGTGGTCTCCGCTTTGTTGGAAGGGCAGACCAAGTTGAGTGGTGAGGAATGGATGGAGGATGTGGCTCTGGAGCAGCTGACAGACAGGCTTCTCGAGACGACGAGCGCTGAGGACGATGTAAGGTCGGTGGCGGGACCAGGGGAGCGTGATGACATGATGGGAGGCAGTCAGCTGACTGCGGATGCTGCTTCAATGGGAGTGGTGACTGTGGTCGAGGTGGCGGTGGAGATACATTGCGAGGAATCTACCGAGCTGGACATGGATGCAGAGAGTGTTCGGTGAAAGAGGGCGGAACACAATCTGACTCAGATGATGTCTTGACCCTGGTGCAGAGGCTGGGGAAGAAACCATGGGTTGAAGTGGTGTGTGGAGGCACCACAGGTGTGTCTGGTCAGATGTTGGACCGGGAGGGGAACTGCGCTCACAGTCAAGAGCATGGTGGGAAAAGTCGACAGGCTGGTAATGTGCCTGTGAAAGGAGTGGCAGGGCAGCATGTAAAAACCTTTAAGAAAGTTTCAGGTGTATGACTGTAAATGTAAATGGGATGTGTGCGGATGTGAAGAGTCTGTGGCTCCAGGGGTTTTTAAGGCATTATGCCATAGATGTAACGTTTGTGGAGGAACATAATTTTAAGGTTGGCCGGGATTTGCAAGTGGACGGATAACTTGTGTTTGTGGCGTATTCGGAACGTTTGAAGGGAGGGGTTGGGATCCTGATTCGGGTGATGAGCCCATTTGTTATTAGATGTGAGGGAGGGGAGGGGGGGTAGGTTACTCTTGACAGATGAGTGGTGGAGGGGTGAGCGACTTGCAGTGGTTTGTGTGTATGTGCCGGCGGAGCAAGATGTACGGGTGAAGAATGAGTTTGTGCATGATGTTTTGATTTATTATTTACGATCTCTTCCCTCAGTAGCCATCGTGGGTGGCGATTGGAATTGTGTGGTACGTAGAAGGGATGTGGAGCCACGGGGAGCAGGGTGTTTTTTGGTAGGACTAGGGATCTTTTGTGGGGCGTGGGGTTAGGGGATATTGTTGGAGTGGGGATTTGATGGTTGACCACACATTTCATAGATGGGTGTGAAGGAAAAAATCAACAGATAGGAGTAGAGAGCAAGTACATGGTAACGAAAGTTTGATTGCCGGCTGCTTGTTAAGGTAGGGTAAGTCTAGCTCCTGCTATCCCCCCCCCCTTTCTCCCCACCCCGAAAGGTGACGTGTAGGGCTTCGGCCAAACAGTAATCGCTCAACTCACAGCTCCCAGCACAACTGTAAGTAAAAGCCTGCTCCTATTCTAGTAGATTTATTGGTTGAAAGCTTCACTTTTGACTGTGAAGGCTTACTCAGCCCTGTAACAACTTCAGTCAGTATTACTAAGGCTGGCTCCTCCTCAGGAAAATTAATGCATAGAAAAAGAACAAAAGCTGACAAACATAAACACTTTATTATTTAGAAAATATAAAATATAAAGCACTTAAATATGAAATATTGACCCTACATTAAAGAAAATGAAAAATAAAAAATTTAAATGATATCTGAATTCAACGCTAATATATATATAAAACTTGGGAGTCTGGTGTTGGTGACACTGCGTGTTGTTGAAATCATAGCCGTTGCTGATGATGTGGGGATGGGGTCGCAGGTATTGGTGACAACCCACCGGCTCGTTCTTCACAGAGTCTATAGCCATAAATAATCTATCCAGATGACAGGAAAGCAGGTTCTTTACTGCTGCAATGATGAGGGGTTACATCCTGCAACTTCATACATGTGCACAGTCCGTCTCCTTCAATTCTACTCGTTGGTTGGTAGGTGACCCATTCTGTCATTCCAAGCTGAAAAGAGAGACAGGTTACCCATGCTTAAGAAATCACTTCCT
>NW_026471807.1:5000-10385 GCF_026875155.1 Cherax quadricarinatus | reverse complement strand
CCCCAAACACAAAAGACATACACACACACACCACACACACAACCACACCCACACACCCCTCCACCACTTGCGAAAACCCTTTGACACAAACACGAAACCCCCCCTTCCCAAACCACCCCTCCCCCTTCCCTAACCCCCTCCCCTTAGACCTACCCCCCCCCCAAACCACCTAACCCCTCCGAAACCGTCTAACCCCCAAATCCTCCGTCCCTCCAAAAACATCCTCCCCCCCCCATAACCTCCATCCCCTTTTCCCTCAAACATTAACCCCCCCAACTATCTTACCCCCCCAATCACCCTCCCCCCCCCCCAAACATCCACCCCCTCCCCTTTTCAAACCCATCTTTTCCCCCCCCCCTAACCACCCCCCCCCCTTTGTGGAGAAACGGGGGGAACTAGAACCAGGATGAGGAAAAGGGGGCTTAAGGACAATCTGGGAGGGGGGGTGGGAGGTAAGCTAAAAAAAAGGGAGAAAGACTGGGAAGGGACAGATGGCGGAAAGGAAGATGGAAGAGGGGTTTAGCAGCAAAATGCGAAGGGGGAAGAAAAGGGCCCTCGCAGCAGAAATCAAGTAGAGTGTTTGAAAGGAGCTAGACATTGAAACAGCAAAGACAAAGAATTACAGAAGTAGAATGGGCAATGGCTACATCAAACCAAACAAAGGCTGAAGGAAGCAGGGAAACTAAACTGTATGCAGAGGTCCTGTAAAAACCCACGGGGGCCAAAAAAAGGCAGGGAGCACACTAGGACAGAATAAGGGGTTTTGGAAAGACTTTTAAAGGAACTAGGACATGTGCAAGGACCTTACCAAATCCCTGGGGGGGGCCGGAAACAGGTGAGGGGAAGGACAAAACCAAAAAGCATGGGGGCCAAAAAGGGGAAAGGGACTGAAGGAAGGAACCCCCACGGGAGAAACAAAAAACATCGAGGAAAAATTGGGAGTCCGGGGGGGAGGTGGAAAGGGAGAAACCCGTGTTTTTTAAAGGGTAGACGAAGCTAAAGGGGGAAAATTTTGGAAAGAAAGCAGGGGAAAAAAGCGATTGGATATCGAGGTGATAGGCAGGTGGAATGCCCCGGGTGGCAAATTTTCGGAGAATTGGGTGGTTCACAAAAAAAGGAATCGGCCCTTAAGTAATTTTAAAGGGCAAATCAACCCGAACCTGACCCCTGCAGAGAAACCCGGGCTGAAGGAAAAGCAGGAGTTGGATGTGTCCCTCGATGAGACAGAAACAGGACAAAGGAAGATGAAAAAAGAGAAGTTCAAAAACGAAAGGGAAATGGGAGGAAAATGAAAAAGGAGAGCAAATAACCCGGGATTATGGAAGGACAAGCACACCCCCCAAAAAACACCTGCAGAAGGACCCCACCAAAACCCCCCCAAAGGCAATGAACAACCCAAAACCAACCATCACACACCGACCCTTGTTTCCCCCCCCCGCACCAAGTTAAAGTATTAAACAGAAGTTGAAGTTTGGTACACAAATGCGATGGATTAACGAAAAAAACATGGGAAATGGCAAGAAAAAATCAAGAGAAGTCCCCAGACATATAGCAGTTCGAAACAAAACTCAGGGAGACAATAACAGATGCAATTTTCCCAAACCCAGGAAAACAACATGGGAAAAATTAGAAGGGGCAGGGGGGAGGTGGGGTTGCTCTGCTTGTAAAAAACAAGGAAATTCGAGAAATGGAAGGCTAGAGAGAGGGGGAGAAAGAGACTAATAGCAGGTACATTTCAGTCGGGGAACCCAAAAAAGGGGGTCTTGCGTGATGTTAATCCACCACAGAACTGCAGGAGGCCAAGAGGGAATATGAAAGAGCAAAAGAGCAATGGTGGCACACTTGCTGAGGGGGGAAAAGAACAGCTCACCCAGCGAGAAAATTTTGTGGTTAGGGGGGATTAAAAACCAGGGAGTGAGGGGGAAACCTACCCAATGGGGGCCCCAAAACATGGGAGCCGGATTTTGGACGGGTGCTGGAAAACCCATGCAAAAACATTTAAGGACACTCCAGGTGAGAGGGGGGTGAACAGCAAAAATTGGCCCTTGTGTTCACCCGGGCAGCTCAGACATTGAGGACATCAAGTAGAAGTCCCGGGAGCTAGGACCACAGGTTCTGTGCTTTGAATACAAGTAAGTGCAAGTGGGGGAATAAAAAGGGGGTTTAAGGGAAAAGCCCCGATATAAAAAAGGGGACTACATAGGGTTGAAGAACTTCCTGCGGGGGTCCAGTGGGACAGAGAACTGGGATGAAACATAAATGAAATGATGGAATATGTAACAACAAATCAAAAAGGCAGTGGAAAAGTTTATTTTCCCAGGGCAACAGTAAAACGGAAAACCAAACGGGGCCCTGGTTTACCCCGGTGTAAGGAGGCAAAAACAAAAATGCAATGGAATGGAAAAAAATACAGAAGGAGAGAACCCCGAAAAAAGGGAGTCAGTCGCAGAGCCAGGAATGAGTAGCACAGGTAAGGGGGAGGGCCCCGCGCAGTTGAAAATGACATAGCATCGGAATCAAGCTGACCCGAAAAAATGTTGTATAGCCACATCGGAGGAAAAACAACGTCAAAGACAGGTGACAGATTTAAAGGGCAGAAGGTGGAGAACTACAAGAAATGACAGGAGGGATGTGAGGAGCTGAACAGGGGATTTAAGGGAAATTTTTACAGTAGAGAAGGAAGGGCTGTGGGAAAACAGCACAGAAGGGGAAAATCAAGAGGGAATTACCCCCAGTGTTGGAAAAGACATACGAACAACTGGGAGGGGTGAAAAACTTTAAGTGACCCTTTAACCTCAAAGGCGATGGGGCCGGACATCTCCCCATTTTGGCCTTAGGAAGGAGCAGAGACTGTGTGTGCCTCTAACCCACTTAACACATCCCTTGAAATGGCAACTACCCGAGAAATGGAAAACACTAATGTAGTCCCCTATTAAGAAAAAAGAAACGAGGCACTAAAATAAGACCTGTGTTCTGACATTTTGGTCAAAGTCATGGAGAAGATTATCAGGGGGGAGGTGGTCGAACACCTGGAAAGAACAAGATTATAAATGAAAACCAGCATGGGTTCATGGAAGGCAAAATCCTATACAAACCTTCTGGGGGTTTTATGACAAGGTAACAGAAGAAAACACGAGAGAGAGGGGTGGGTAGATTGCGTTTTCCTAGACTGCAGGAAAGGCTTTGACACAGTTCCCCCCAAGAGATTTGTGCAGAAGCTGGAGGATAGGCCAGAAAAAGGGGGGGCACTGCAATGGATAAAAGGGTTTCTGACAGGGAGGCACAACGGGCATGGGACGTGAAGAGGTATCACAGTGGGGGGCCCCGTTACGAGCGGGGTCCCCCAAAGGGGGCAGTTCTAGGACCATGCTATTTTTTAAATGTAACGACAGATGGAAGGAATGACTCTGAAGGTCCCGTTCGCAGATGACGTGAAGTTTAGAGAAAATTAAATCGGCGAGGAAAGAGGCAGGCTGCAAAGAACCTGGCAGGTGGAATGTGGCCGTAACTGGCTTCTCGAATTAATCCTGCCAAAAAGCAAATCATGAAGATTGGGAGGGGCAAAGAAGACCGCAGACAGAGTATAGGTTTGGTGGGAAAAAAGAACACCTCACTCAGGGGGAAAGACCTTGGGGTGACCTAGCACCCGGACATCACCGGGGGCAACACAAACCAAAAAACTGCGCAGATACTGGCGCCTGGCAAAACCCGAGAAAAGGTTCCCATACCCTTTAATAAGGAATCGTTCAAGACACTGTACACTGTGTATGTTAGGCCCATACTGGAGTATGCAGCACCAGTCTGGAACCCACACCTGGTCAAGCACGTCAAGAAGTTAGAGAAAGTACAAATGTTTGCAACAAGGCTAGTCTCAGAGCTCAAGGGAATGTCGTACGAGGAAGGTTAAGGGAAATCGGACTGACGACACTGGAGGACAAAAGGGTCAGGGGAGACATGATAACGACATACAAGATACTGCGGGAAATAGACAAGGTGGACAGAGATAGGATGTTCCAGAGAGGGGACACAGGGACAAGGGTTCACAACTGGAAGCTGAAGACTCAGACGAGTCACAGGGACGTTAGGAAGTATTTCTTCAGTCATAGAGTTGTCAGCAAGTGGAATAGCCTAGCAAGTGAAGTAGTGGAGGCAGAAACCATACATAGTTTTAAGAAGAGGTATGACAAAGCTCAGGAAGCAGAGAGAGAGAGGACCCAGTAGCGATCAGTGAAGAGGCCGGGCCAGGAGCTGAGTCTCGACCCCTGCAACCACAATTAGGTGAATTAGGTGAGTACACACATACACACACACACACACACACACATATATATATATAATTATATATATATATTATATATATATATATATATATATATATATATATATATATATATATATATATCAATGAAACCACGAAACAAATGGTTTTGGATCATTTACCAAACTGCGGCAGGCCAGGATTCGACCCCACGACACATTGTTCCGCCTCAATGTACATTTCACCCTGCCATCTGAGCCATCGATCCTACAGACAAAATAACCTAGCGAACTAGGCTTTTTTTCATGTTGCGAGGACACTCATGGCAAACAGGAGAAGGCTGAAATTGATCCCTGAGCATACAACTGCCACGAGTGTTCTCGCAACATGAAACAAGCCTAGTTCGCTAGGCTCATGAGTAAGTAATCTTAGCAAATTCATTCCGAGGGACGCCTTACAGAGATTGAGGGTGGTGGAAAGAAAACATTCAAAATTAACATTGGTATAATACTGGTTATCAATAATATCAGTTGGACTTTAGAAATGTAAATAAAACTGTGTCTGGTATTAGCTTTGCGTAAATTCCATAACAATTAAGGAAAACGAGGATTTGGGCAAGCTTGCCTAGTGGGTATACACAGGTCGAGCCTAACTAGGAGAGTGCCACCTCCCTAGTTCCTGTTCGTGGAACCCTAACACATAAGGCAGTCCATGGCATTCATACAAGAATCGGGTTCAGACGACAGCCTCAATTATAAATGAATAAAGCTTAAATAACCCATCACTACCACTGAATAACAAAAGTTTATCATGTTTTCGAATTTCGAATATCGAATAAGACGACGAGAGCTGTCGTGAGATGGGAAGGAAGAAGGATAAGGAAGGATGGAAATAACTGGAAAAGGATGGGAAGGAGGGGAAGAGGAGGAATTAAGGCAAGTCGCCCAACCACTTTGGGACATGTGGTACCGAAGTACTGGAGACGAAGATGGAGAGGCTTGAATGATGTCGTTACTTGGCTCACTAGGAGAGGATGGCGAAGGCAGCGGTAGGAGCTGGGAGTGTCAGAAGGCAGCAAGCAGGATGAGTTGGTTATGGTCTTGAACCGTTTTTCAGTGCATTGAATT
>NW_026471806.1:0-11785 GCF_026875155.1 Cherax quadricarinatus | reverse complement strand
TTGTGGGTACAATTCACCCGGGAGAACATAAAGTAGTCATTGGAGTGATGTATAACCCACCACAAAAAACTGCAGGGGGCCCAAGAGAGAGTATGAAGAAAACCGGGGGTGATGGGGACACACTGGTAGGTGGCAAGAAGACTCACTCAGCAGAGCAAATTTTCTGTAATGGGCGTTTTTCAACCACGGGGATCGAGGGGGAAAAACCTGGAGCCACTGGGGGTCCGAAACATGGAGAGCCAAAAAAGATGGATGGGTACTTAAAACCCCCATGCATCAACATGTTAGGACACAACCAAAGAGAGAGGGGGGGGATGAGCCAGAAAGACGGGTCTTGTGTTCACCCGGGCAGTTCGCTTGAGGACATCACTTACAAAAGGCCCCTTGGAGCTGCGATACGGGGCGAGTTTTGATTATATGTAATTTACAAGTGGAGAAGGAAAAGGGAACTGAAGGGGACAGGCCAAACTAAAAAGGGGGGACACACAGATGTGAAACTTCCTGCGGGAGGTTCAGTGGACGAGAAACGGTGGGGAAAACAAAAAACGAGATGATGGGTATGGGCAACAAAGTGCAAGGGGGCAGGGAAGGGGTTTGTTCCCAAGGGAAACGAAATAATAGGAAGACCAAAACGAGCCCTTTGGGTTTTTACCCAAGGTGTGGGGAGGCAAAAACTAAGTGCAACGAGAATGGAAAAGGCAGGGGGCATGGGCCCCGGGAAAACAAGGAATTATAAAAGAGCCAAAAGAGTATGAGGTAAGAGGGAGGCCCAGCGACATAGAAACGACTAAAATCAAAAGTCAAATCTACCCGAAACTGCTTATGCCACATTAGGAGGAAGACAACAGTCAAGGACCGGTGAAAGGGCTGAGGAAAGAAGGGGGAAAACCACAAGAAACGATAAAGAGGTTTGGGGGACCAAACACGAGATTTAAAAAAATTTTACAGTAGAGACGGGAAGGGATCTGGGGGACAGACCAGAGGGGACCCAGCAAGGAATACACCAAAAAGGGTTGGACGACATACAACAGATGAGGAGGAGGGAAAGAAACTGTAAGGACTCGATCCCTCAAAGGCAATGGGACCGGAAAAACTATCCCCGGGGTCCTTAGAGAGGGAGCAATAGTTGTCGTGCCACTTCCACAATCTTCACCTCCCTGGAAACTGGGCAAACCTGAGGTATGGAAGACGGCAAAGTAGTTTCCATTTTAAAAAAGGAGACAGAAAAGAGGCACAAAAACTATGACCTGTTCTTAACGTGTATGTACGCAAATTATGGAGAAGTTTATCGGAGGAGAGTGGGGGAAAAACTGGAACGGAACAAGAGTAAAAAATTTCCAACCAAAAGGGTTTTATGGAAGGCAAATCCGTGTCACAAACCTTCTGGAGTTTTATGTAAAAAAAACAGAAAAAGACCGAGAGAGAGGGGGGGTTGATTGCATCTTTTTGGGACTAAAAAGGCCTTTGACAATTTCCTACAAGAGTTTAGTGCGAAGCTGACACAGGCGCATAAACAGGAAGGGCACTGCATGGATCAGAGAAACCACAGGGAGGCAACAACGATCAGGGTACGTAATGATGTATCCAGTGGGCCCCTGGACGAGCGAGTCCCACAGGGTCGTCCAGGACCAGTCTATTTTTTGGTATATTGAACGACATGGGGAAGGGTTTAGACTCAAAAGTGCCCTTTTGAACGGGGAAGTTAATGAGGAAATTAAATATGATGAGGACCGGGCAGGATTTCAAAGAGCCGGACAGACTGGACACCTGGCCGCAAATGGCTTCTCGTTTTAATCCTGCCAAATCAAGCATAAAGGGTAGGGAAGGGGCACAGAAGCCCACAGACAAGTATATCTAGGGGGCCAAAGACTGCAAACCCACCAAGGAAAAGTCTTGGGGTTGTATAACACCGAGCTGTCCCCCGGATGCACACATAAACAGATAATGCCAGGATATGGGCCCCCTGGCAAATCTGAGAACAGCGTTCCGACCTTAGTATGAATCTTTTCAAGACATTTACACCGTGTATGTCAGGCCCAATGGATAGCAGCACCTTTTTGGAATCCGCACTTGATAAAGCACTCAAGAAACAGAGAAAGTCAAATTTTGCAACAAGGTAGTTCCAGAAAAGGGGGGAATGTCCTTTGAAAAAGTTTAAAGGGAAAAGGGCCGACGACACTGGGGGGACAGGGGGTCAGGGGAGACATGAAACGACTAAAAAATACTTTGTGGAAAACGGGTGGACAAAGACAGGATGTTCCAGGGAAACACAGAAACAAGACCCAAAATTGGAAGTTGAAGCACAAATGAGTCAGAGGTATTGGAAATTTTTCTTCAGTCATAGAGTGTACAGTGGAATAGCCTAAAAATGACGTAGGGAGGCAGGAACCATACACTTTTTTAAGACGAGGTTTGAAAGCTCATGGAGCGGGGAAAGGGCCCATAGCAACCGGTAAGGGGCGGGGCCAGGAGCAAGACCGACCCCTGAAACCCACAATGGGTGAGTAAAAACACAAAACCACACAACATAAAACAAGAGTGAAGAATGGGGAAAAAATGATTGCAAAATTTATGACAAATTTTAAAAAACCTGGGGCTGAGAAACATCGAATAAATAGTTTTTAAAATTTTTTTTTCGTGACCACACCACAACAACCCAGTATGGGACCACACCAACACCGTATGGTGACCACACCAACACCAGTTTGGGGACCACACAACCCATATGGTGACCACACCCCAACATACACCATATGGTGACCACACCCAAATACCCCAGTATGGTGACCCCACCATACACTAGTATGGTGACCACACCCCAAAAAACCCATAGGGACCACACCACAACATACACCAGTTTGGGGACCACACCATACCTAGTATGGGGACCCACCACAAATACACCAGTATGTGACCCCACCAAACATACACCAGTATGGGGACCCCACCATAACCCAGTAGGTGACCACACCACAAACATACACCGTATGGTGACCACACCACAACTCACCATATGGTACCCCCCCAAACCTAGTATGGGGGACCACCACACAAAACACCTATGGGGGACCCCCAAACCCCAACATACACCCGTATGGTGACCAACCAAAACTATATGGGGACCACACCCCAACATACACCAGTATGTGACCCCACCACAACAAAACCAGTATGGTGACCACACCAACACAAGTATGGGGACCACACCACAAAATAAACCCGTAGGTGACCACACCATACCTATATGGTGACCACCCCCCACAACATACACCAGTAGGTGACCACACCTTAGTGAAAAAGTTGCTTTTTGCAATTAATCTTAATTCAAAAATAAATATAAATATATATATAAATATAAAAAAATATATATATATAATATAATATATATATAATTTTTTATATTATAAAAATTTATATATATAAATGTAGTATACACACACACACATTACTAACCCATGATTAAAATATTTTCATAATCATGCTGGTCACCATGTACTGTATTAATGAAACAAAGTACGTACGGAAGTACGTAAAATTGTGTGCAATGCGTAGTATACAAACTTTTATTTTAAATCAATGATATTTAGCCAACTTCAAAATTTAGGCAGAAGACTGAGGTTTTGAATACTGGATCCTCTCTGGGTCACGCAGTGACCCAAAAACTGGGTTCCTCTCTGGATCACGCAGTGACCGTAATACTGGATAAATCCTGGATCACGCAGTGACCGTAATACTGGGATATCTCTCTGGATCACGCAGTGACCGTAATACTGGGATAACTCTCTGGATCACGCAGTGACCGTAACACGTGATACCTCTCTGGATCACGCAGTGACCGTAATACTGGGATATCTCTCTGGATCACGCAGTACCGTAGTAATACTGGGATCCCTCTCTGGATCACGCAGTGACCGTAATACTGGGATATCTCTCTGGATCACGCAGTGACCGTAAAAACTGGGATATCTCTCTGGATCACGCAGTGACCGTAATACTGTGATACCTCTCTGGATCACGCAGTGACCGAAATTTACTGGGATCCCTTCTGGATCACGAAAGTGACCGTATACTGGGATACCTCTCTGGATCACGCAGTGACCGTAATATGGGATATCTCTCTGGATCACGCAGTGACCGTAATACTGTGATACCTCTCTGGATCACGCAGTGACCGTATACTGGGATACCTCTTGGATCACGCAGTAAACCGTAATATGGGAAAATCTCTCTGGATCACGCAGTGACCGTAATACTGGGATACCTCTCTGGATCACGCAGTGACCGTAATACTGGGTATCTCTCTGGATCACGCAGTGACCGTAATACTGGGAAAACCTCTCTGGATCACGCAGTGACCGTAATACTGTGATCCCTCTCTGGATCACGCAGTGACCGTAATACTGGGAGACCTCTCTGGATCACGCAGTGACCGTAATACTGGGATATCTCTCTGGATCACGCAGTGACCGTAATTGCTGGGATACCTCTCTGGATCACGCAGTGACCGTAATACTGGGATACCTCTCTGGATCACGCAGTGACCGTAATACTGGATACTCTCTGGATCACGCAGTGACCGTAATACTGGATATCTCTCTGGATCACGCAGTGACAGTAATTACTGGGATACCTCTCTGGATCACGCAGTGACCGTAATACTGGTATACCTTTCTGGATCACGCAGTGACCGTAATACTGGGATACCTCTCTGGATCAACGCAGTGACCGTAATACTGTGGATACCTCTCTGGATCACGCAGTGAACCGTAAACTGGATACCTCTCTGGATCACGCAGTGACCGTTAATACTGGGATACCTCTCTGATCACGGAGTGACCGTAATACTGGGATACCTCTCTGGATCACGCAGTGACTGTAATACTGGGATACTCTCTGGATCACGCAGTGACCGTAATACTGGGATACCTCTCTGGATCACGCAGTGACCGTAATACTGGGATACCTCTCTGGATCACGCAGTGACCGTAATACTGGGATACCTCTCTGGATCACGCAGTGACCGTAATACTGTGATACTCTCTGGATCACGCAGTGACCGTAATACTGGGATATCTCTCTGGATCACGCAGTGACCGTAATACTGGGAAAACCCTCTCTGGATCACGCAGTGACCGTAATACTGGGATACCTCTCTGGATCACGCAGTGACCGTAATAACTGGGATATCTCTCTGGATCACGCAGTGACCGTAATACTGGGATACCTCCTGGATCACGCAGTGACCGTAATACTGTGATACCTCTCTGGATCACGCAGTGACCGTAATACTGGGATACCTCTCTGGATCACGCAGTGACCGTAATACTGGGATACCTCTCTGGATCACGCAGTGACCGTAATACTGTGATAATCTCTCTGGATCACGCAGTGACCGTAATACTGTGATACCTCTCTGGATCACGCAGTGACCGTAATACTGGGATATCTCTCTGGATCACGCAGTGACCGTAATACTGGGTATACCTCTCTGGATCACGCAGTGACCGTAATACTGGGATACCTCTCTGGATCACGCAGTGACCGTAATACTGTGATACCTCTCTGGATCACGCAGTGACCGTAATACTGGGATATCTCTCTGGATCACGCAGTGACCGTAATACTGGGATACCTCTCTGGATCACGCAGTGACCGTAATACTGGGATATCTCTCTGGATCACGCAGTGACCGAAAATACTGTGATACCTCTCTGGATCACGCAGTGACTGTAATACTAGGATACTTCCTGGATCACGCAGTGACCGTAATACTGTGATACCTCTCTGGATCACGCAGTGACCGTAATACTGTGATACCTCTCTTGATCACGCAGTGACCGTAATACTGTGATACCTCTCTGGATCACGCAGTGACCGTAATACTAGGATACCTCTCTGGATCACGCAGTGACCGATAATACTGTGATACCTCCTGGGATCACGCAGTGACCGTAATACTGGTGATACCTCTCTGGATCACGCAGTGACCGTAATACTGTGATACCTCTCTGGATCACGCAGTGACCGTAATACTGTGATACCTCTTTGGATCACACAGTGATCGTAATACTGTGATACCTCTCTGGATCACGCAGTGACCGTAATACTGGGATATCTCTCTGGATCACGCAGTGACCGTAATACTGGATACCTCTCTGGATCACGCAGTGACGTAATACTGGGATACCTCTCTGGATCACGCAGTGACCGTAATACTGGGATACCTCTCTGGATCACGCAGTGACCGTAATACTGGGATACCTCTCTGGATCACGCAGTGACCGTAATACTGGGATACCTCTCTGGATCACGCAGTGACCGTAATACTGGGATACCTCTCTGGATCACGCAGTGACCGTAATACGGGGATACCTCTCTGGATCACGCAGTGACCGTAATACCTCTAGTGTTTGTATTAGAGGAAATGGATCGGAGGATCACAGAGAGGCCTGCCAACCCCAGAGGATCAAAAAGAGGCTTGCCAACCCCATAGGATCACACAGAGGCTTGCCAAACCCATAGGATCACAGAAGGCTTGCCAAACCCAGAGGATCACACAGAGGCTTGCCAACCCCAGAGGATCACAGAAAGGCTTGCCAACCCCAGATGATCATACAGAGGCTTCCCAACCCCAGAGGATCCCAGAGAGGTCCGCCAACCCTAGAGGATCACACAGAGGTTTGTCAACCCCAGAGGATCACAGAGAAGCTTGCCAACCCCAGAGGATCACACAGAGGCTTGCCAAACCCAGAGGATCACAGAAAGGCTTGCCAACCTTAAAGGATTAACAGAGGTTTGCCAACCCAGAGGATCACATAGAGGCTTGCCACCCAAGAGGATCACACAGAGGCTTGCCAACCCCAGAGGAGCACAGAGAGGCTTGCCAACCCCAGAGGATCACACAGAGGCTTCCCAACCCCGGAGGATCACAGAGATGTTTGCCAACCCCAGAGGATCACAGGAAGGCTTGCCAACCCCAGAGGATCACAAAAGGCTTCCCAACCCAGGAGGATCACAGAGATGTTCCCAAACCCCAGAGGATCACAGAAAGGCTTCCCAAACCCCAGAGGATCACAAGAGGCTTGCCAACCCCAGAGGATACACAGAGAAGGCCGTTTGCCAACCCCAGAGGATCACAAGAGGCTTGCCAACCCAGAGGATCACAAAAGGCTTGCCAACCCTAGAGGATCACAGAGGCTTGCCAACCCCAGAGGATCACACAGAGGCTTCCAACCCGGAGGATCACACAGAGGTTGCCAACCCCAGAGGATCACAGAGAGGCTTGCCAACCCCAGAGGATCACAAGAGCTTCCACCCGAGGATCACAGAGGTTGCCAACCCCAGAGATCAACAGAGGCTTGCCAACCCCAGAGGATCACAAGAGGTTCGCCAACCCCGGAGGATCACAGAGAGGCTTGCCAACCCCAGAGGATCACAGAGAGGCTTGCCAACCCCAGAGGATCACAAGAAGCTTGCCAACCCAGAGGATCACACAAGGTTGCCAACCCAGATATCACAGAGGCTTTCCAACCCCAGAGGATCACACAGAGGCTGCCAACCCCAGAGGATCACAACAGAGGCTTGCCAACCCCAGGGACACACAGAGGCTTGCCAAGCCCAGAGATACACAGAGAGCTTCAATCCCAGAGATACACAAGGTCTGCAACCCCAGAGGATCACATGAAAGGTTTGTCTAACCCAGAGGATCCCACAAGGCTGCCAACCCCAGAGGATCACACACTAGGCTGCTTGCCACTAGACGTTGTATCACTACTGAGTGTTGTCTTAACTAGTGTATTCTTACTAGGGTTGTCATACCAGTGTTGTCTTACCAGAGTGTCTTCTACTAGGTTGTCTACTAGTGCTGTCTACTAGTGTTGTCTTCAAGTGTTGTCTTTACTAGTGTTGTCTTACATTGTCTACACTATGATACATACTAGTGTTGTCTTACTAGTGTTTGTCTTACTAGTGTTGTCTTACTAGTGTTGTCTTACTAGTGTTTGTCTTACTAGTGTTGTCCTACTAGTGTTGTCTTACTAGTGTTGTCCTTACTAGTGTGTCTTACTAGTGTTGTCTTACTAGTGTTGTCTTACTAGTGTTGTCTTACTAGTGTTGTCTTACTAGTGTTGTCTTACTAGTGTTGTCTTACTAGTGTTGTCTTACTAGTGTTGTCTTACTAGTGTTGTCTTACAAGGAAAACTCTCACACTTGAAACCTTGTGTTCACTGTGTATGATCACTCATTTCCGTATTCTCTCACCTGTATATCCTCACACTGTATATCTCTCACCTGTATATCTCTCACCTATTTTCTCTCACCTGTACTTCACTATCTCTCTGTAATCTCTCACTGTATATCTCTTCACTTGTATATCTCTACCTGTTATCTCTCACACTGTATATCTCTCACTGTGTTTATCTCACAGTGTTTCTACTGTATATTCTCTCCTTGTTTCCTTACCTGGATATTTCTCACCTTATATCTCTCACCTATATCTCTCTCCTGTTGTATCTCTCACCTGTATATCTCTCCACCTGTGTATCTCTCACCTGTATATCTCTCACCTATATTCTCTCTACCTGTGTATCTTCTCACCTGTATATCTCTCACCTGTTATCTCTCACCTATATATCTCTCACCTGTGTATCTCTCACATGTATATCTCTCACTGTGTATCTCTCACCTGTATATCTCTCTACTTCTCACTGTTATCTCTCACCTGTATATCTCTCACCTATATATCTCTCTCCTGTGTATCTCTACCTGTATATCTCCCTGTATCTCCATTACTCTCACCTATATATCTCTCACCTGTGTATCTTTCACCTGTATATCTCTCACCTTGTATCTCTCACCTGTATATCTCTCACTCTGTGTATCTCTCACCTGTATATCTCTCACTTGGTATCTCTCCCTGTATATCTCTCACTGTATATCTCTCACCTTGTATCTCTCACCTGTAATCTCTCACTGTGATATCTCTCCATCGCCTGTATATCTCTCACCTGTGTATCTCTCACCTGTATATCTCTCACCTATATATCTCTCTCTGTGTATCTCTCACCTGTATATCTCTCACTGTGTATCTCTCACCTGTATATCTCTCACTATATCTCTCTCTCGCTGTATCCTTCACCTGTATACTCTCACCTGTGTATCTCTCACCTTATATCTCTCACCTGTGTATCTCTCACCTGTATATCTCTCTCATCTATGTATATCTCTCACTCTGTGTATCTCCACCTGTATATCTCATCACCTGTGTATCTCTCACCTGTATATCTCTCACCTATATCTCTCTCCTGTATATCCCTTACCTTAATATCTCTCACCTGTGTATTCTCACCTGTATATCTCTCACCTGTGTATCTCTCACCTGTATATCTCTCTCACCTCTTATCTCACCTGCATATCTCTCACCTGTATATTCTCATCCTGTGTATCTCTCACCTGTATTCCTTCACCTTGATCTCTCCCCTGTATATCTCTCACCTATATATCTCTCACCTGTATATCTCTCACCTGTTATCTCTCACCTGTGTATCTCTCACCTGTATATCCCTCACCATATACCCTTTTCTCTCACCTGTGTACCCTCCCTGTATTCTCACCTGTGTAATCTCTCACCTGTATATCTCTCACTATATATCTCACCTGCATATCTCTCACCTGTATATATCTCATCTGTGTATCTCTCACCTGTGTACCTCTCACCTATATCTCTCTCACCTGTATATCCCTCACCTGCATATCTCTCACCTGTATATCTCTCACCTGTGTATCCCTCACCTGTATGTCTCTCACCTGTGTATCTCTCACCTGTATATCTCTCACCTATATATCTCTCTCACCTGTATATCTCTCACCTGTATATCTCTCACCTGATATCTCTCACCTGGTATCTCTCACCTGTTATCTCTCACCTATATCCTCACCTGTATATCTCTCACCTGTATATCTCTCACCTGTATATCTCTCACCTGTGTATCTCTTCACCTGTATCTCTCACCTTATATCTCTCACCTGTATATCTCTCACCTGTATATCTTCCACCTGTATATCTCTCACCTGTATATCTCCACCTATATATCTCTCACCTGTATATCTCTCAACCTGTATATCTCTCACCTGTATACATCTCACCTATATATCTCTCACCTGTATTTTCACCTGTAATCATCTCACTTAATCCTCTCACCTTATATCTCTCACCTGTATATCTCTCACCTGTATATCTCTCACTTGATATATCTCTCACCTGTTATCCTCTCTATATATCTCCTCCTGTATCTCTCACCTGTATATCTCTCACCTATATATCTCTCACTGTATATCTTCACCTAGTATATCTCTCACCTGTATATCCCTTCACCCTGTGTATCTCTCACTATGATCTCTCAACTAATAACTCTCACCTGTATATCTCTCACCTGTTATATCTCTCACCTGTTATCTCTCACCTGTGTATCTCTCAACTATATAACTCTCACCCTGTATATCTCTCACATCTGTATACTCTCACCTGTGATCTCTCACCTGGTATCTCTCACCTATATAACTCTCACCTGTATATCTCTCACCTGTATATCTCTCACCGTGTATCTCTCACCTGTGTATCTCTCAACTATATAACTCTCACTGTATATCTCTCACCTGTATATCTCTCACCTGTGTAATCTCTCACCTGTGTATCTCTCAACTATATAACTCTCACCTGTATATCTCTCACCTGTATAACCTCTCACCTGTATATCTCTCACCTGTGTATCTCTCAACTATATAACTCTCACCTGTATATCTCTCACCTGTATAACTCTCCCTGTATATCTCTCACCTGTGTATCTCTCAACCTATATAACTCTCACCTGTATATCTCTCACCTGTATAACTCTCACCTGTTATCTCTCACCTGTATATCTCTCCACCTGTGTATCTCTCACCTGTTAATCTCTCAACTATATAACTCTCACCGTATATCTCTCACCTGTGTATCTCTCAACTAATATAACTCTCACCTTATATCTCTCACCTGTATAACTCTCACCTGTATATCTCTCACCTGTGTATCTTCCACCACCAATGATGTTTAATCTGTGTGAAGGAAGCTTCCCTGTAGTGCCCGTAAGTATCCGGCCACTGTGGTTCAGACACTGCATTTCCTCGACTCTGTGGGAAGCAAGACATCTCCTAAGAAAGTTTGTTTAAGTACAGGTACACATAAATACAGTGACACAAATATCATATATAGTAACATTATGTGTAAATTAGATATGTATCGGATGTGAAAATTTAGGTATCCCCGGATGCGGATGTGTATGGGGATGTCTTACTTATTTTGCGGATGCGGATGTAAGAAAAATTGTGCGGATGTTTCGCGAGACGTGGATATTCGAAACATCTCTAGTGTAAATTATATAAGATTACCCCCTTTCCCCCAAAAAACAAAAGTCAGACTAGTAACTTACTTCTATTGGGGTGGTTACATTATATTCCCAATATACATTTAAATAATTACTATTGATATACACAACCTACAAAATATTTCAAATTGTCTCAATGTAATATCACCAGATTGTAAGTTGAGTAAAAACTACTGTCTGTTATAAATAAAAACAAATGTACAACTTAAACAAACTATGATCAATTTCTGTAGTATGTGAGTAGTGTGTAAGCCATTAATTTAGTCTGCCATAATACCAGTATGACAGTGGATCTTGGTACTGCAACTCATTATTGTAATTACATAATCTAAATATAACTTGCAAGGAATAAAAATTTGTTTGAT
>NW_026471805.1:2500-11732 GCF_026875155.1 Cherax quadricarinatus | reverse complement strand
CATTTTTGACCAGGTACTACAGAGGGCCCAGGTACTACAGCTGACCAGATACTACAGCGGTGCCCAGTTATTTAACATCAGTGACCAGATACTACAGAAAGTGGCCAGTTACTACGCGGTGACCGTTATTTACAGCAGTGACCAGATACTACAGCAGTAAACCAGTTACTACAGCAGTGACCAGGTACTGCAGCAGTGACCAGGTACTACAGCAGTGACCAGGTACTACAGCAGTGACCAGATACTACAGCAGTGACCAGTTACTCACAGTGACCATGAAACTGCAGCAGTGACCAGGTACTACAGCAGTGCCCGGGTTTACTACGCAGTGACCAGGTACTACAGCAAGTCCAGATACTACAGCAGGGGACCATTTTACTACAGAAAGTGCCCCAGGTACTGCAGCGTGACCAGGTAACTACAGCAGTGACCAGGTATAACAGCAGTGCCCCAGGATACTACAGCAGTGGACCGTTTATACAGCCAGTGACCATGTACTGCAGCAATGACCAGGTATACAGCAGTTGACCAATTACTGCGGGCAGTGGCAGTTTTACTACAGCAGTGCCAGGTACTACAGCGTGACCGGTACTAAGCGTGACCAGATGTACTGAAGTGACCGTTTACTACGCAGTGACCAGGTACTACAGCAGGGGACCAGGTACTAAAAGTGTGACCAGGTACTTCAGCAGTGACCCGGTACTACAGCAGTGAAAAAACACAACCCAAAACACAAACTGCAACAAAAACTTTTTTTAGAGCGATGTTTCGCTCTGTGGAGAGCTGTATCAAACTTTGATACAGCATCACACAGATCGAAACATTGACTCCAATAAAAGCTTCTGTAATTTATACACTTCGTTTCGCTCGTCAGCAGATATATCGAAAAATACACTTATACACGTTATATACATATATCGATACACTTCTTCGTGCTTATACACATTGTATGAGTCGTAGGTGTAGCTGAAAGTGAACCAGACTTATTGCAATATACTTCTGACGAGACTTAAATACTGCAACATTGCAATATGCATGTGGATTACTGTATTAAGTCCGACCACTGAGCTGGACTCACTGTGAAGGTCCTTCACTGCGTTGGACTCACTGTGAAGGTCCTTCACTGCGTTGGACTCACTGTGAAGGTGCTTCACTGCGTTGGACTCACTGTGAAGGTCCTTCACTGCGTTGGACTCACTGTGAAGGTCCTTCACTGCGTTGGACTCACTGTGAAGGTCCTTCACTGCGTTGGACTCACTGTGAAGGTCCTTCACTGAGCTGGACTCACTGGTGAAGGTCCTTCATTGCTTTGGGATCACTGTGAAGGTCCTTCACTGCGTTGGACTCACTGTGAAGGCCTTCACTGCGTTGGACTCATTGTGAAGGGCCTTCACTGCGTTGGACTCACTGTGAAGGTCCTTCACTGCGTTGGACTCATTGTGAAGGTCCTTCACTGCGTTGGACTCACTGTGAAGGTCCTTCACTGCGTTGGACTCTTTCTGAAGGGCCTTCACTGCGTTGGATTTACTGTTGAAGGTCCTTCACTGCGTTGGACTCACTGTAAAGGGTTTCCTTCACTGCGTTGGACTCATTGTGAGGGCCTCTTCACTGCGTTTGGATCACTGTGAAGGTCCTTCACTGCGTTGGACTCACTATGAAGGTCCTTCACTGAGCTGGACTCCGTCTGAGAGTTCTTCTCTAAGTAGGTTCTAGTTAGGGGTCTCTCTCTGAAGGTTCTCATCTGTGCAGGATTGTACAGATAACAACCTTCTTCAAGAACTTCCTTGTTCAAGACCCTCCTTGTTCTCCAAGAACCTCCTTGTTCTCCAAGAACCTCCTTGTTCTCCAAGAACCTCCTTGTTCTTCAAGACCTCCTTGTTCTCCAAGAACCTCCTTGTTCTTAAAGGGGACCCTCCTTGTTCCCCAAATAACCTCCTTGTTTCTCCAAGAACCTCCTTGTTCTCCAAGAACCCTTGTTCTCCAAGAACCTTCTTGTTTCAAGACCTCCTTTTTCCCCAAAGCCCTCTTTTTTTTTCAAGCCCCTCCTTGTTCTTAAAACCCCTCCTTGTTCCCAAAACCTCCTTTTTTCCCCAAAGAACTTTTGGGTTCTTAAAGACCCCCCCTTTTTCCCAAAGAACCCCTTGTTTCCAAGAACCCCCTTTGTTTCCAAGAACCCCTTTTCTCCAAGAACCTTCTTGTTCTTCAAGACCCCCCTTGTTCCCCAAGACCCTTTTTGTTTTTCAAGACCCTCCTTGTTCTTCAAGACCCTCCTTGTTCCAGAACCCTTGTTTCAAAAACCCTTGTTCTTCAAGACCCTCCTTTTTTTAAAGACCCCCTTTTTCTTAAGACGTCTTTGTTTTTAAAAGACCCCCCTTGTTCTTAAAGCCCCTCCTTGTTCTTCAAGATCCTCTTTGTTCTAAAACACTCCTTTTCTTAAGACCCTCCTTGTGTTTAAAAGCCCCCCTTTTCTTAAAGACCTCCTTGTTCTTCAAGAACCCCTTGTTTTTAAAGACCCCCCTTTTCTTCAAGCCCCCTCCTTGTTCTTAAAGAACCCCCTTTGTTCTTCAAGACCCCCTTGTTCCTCAAGACCTCCTTTTCTTCAAGAACCTTCTTGTTCTTCAAGCCCTTTCTTGTTCTTAAAGACCTCCTTTTTTTCAAGACCCCCTTGTTTTTAAAAAACCTTCTTGTTCTTCAAGACCCTCCTTGTTTTTAAAGACCCCCCTTGTTCTTAAAGAACCTTCTTGTTCTTCAAGCCCCTCCTTTTCTTAAAGCCCTCCTTGTTCTTCAAAACCTCCTTGTTCTTAAAAACCCTCCTTGTTCTTCAAAAACCCTTCTTGTTTTAAGACCCCCCTTGTTTCAAGCCCCTCCTTGTCTTCAAGACCCCCCTTGTTCTTAAAGACCCCCCTTGTTCTTCAAGCCCCTCCTTGTTCTTAAAAGCCCCTCCTTTTCTTCAAGAACCCCCTTGTTCTTCAAGAACCTCCTTTTTCTTCAAGACCTCCTTGCTTCAAGAACCTTCTTGTTTTTAAGCCCCTCCTTGTTCTTCAAGACCTTCTTGTTCTTCAAGAACTCTTATTTTAAGACCCCCCTTGGTCTTCAAGACCCCCTTTTCTTCAAACCCCCCTTGTTCTTCAAAAACCCTCCTTGTTTTAAAGCCCCTCCTTTTCTTCAAGACCCCCCTTGTTCCAGACCCTCCTTTGCTTCAATACCCTCCTTGTTCTTCGAATTCTTTTTTCTTCAAGACCCTCCTTTTCTTCAAGACCCTCCTTGTTCTTCAAACCCCCTTGTTTTTCAAGACCCCCTTTTTTCTTCAAAAACCTTCTTGTGTCATGTGGGTTTTCGAACGTGGATGGGTAAAAAATCACGAGGGGTAATACGTATAATAAAACGGGAATAGGGAAACCCAAAACCCGACCGTTCTCTCTGCTGCCAACTACGACGACCCATTTTTGCCTACGGGTGAGGGTGTTTGAAATCCTGCTAGGGTCAGCAAAAATGAATAACTCAGTGTTCACGCAGACGGTTGGTAGTGAGTCTCTACTGGTCACGGTTACGGAAAAACGGGTTACTAGGAATGGTACTCTATGAATTTCGGCGATGGCGTAGTCGTCCCGACATCAACTAAACAAATAAGATGGCGGTTCGCTTGGGCGATTCTATAAAATGCAAAGTACACAACAATTGAACATTAAAAACATACATAAGTAGAAAATTAAAGGGAAAGCTTAAACTGAAAGTAAAAAAACTGAAGCAATAAAAGGTTAATATAGCAAAACTTCGAATGAAATAAAAATTGGGGTTTTCACAATAAATTTATAAAAAAAATTTTTGATCGTCGTTTGTATTCAGTATTTAGGGAAAATTCTGGGGAAGGAATTAAAAAGAAAGAAGTGTTTAACGAAAGGCAGATTGGTGCATAAAATTTGCTGTTAACTCTCAGAATTCGGAGAGAAGTAACACACAAAAAATTTTGAAAACTGTAAGTTGATACTGTATTTTTCATCTATACGGGTTTTTACTTTTAACCCCCAACTCTGTGGGGAAGATTGACATATCAGAATGGGTGTCATTCGGGGGGATCAAACTCTGTGCACTGGTAACTCATGCTTATTTGAGGCAAATCTGAATTTGGTAGTTACAAAGATACTTGAGGATTTCTCAAAACCGTCGTTACGTAGGGAAAAAACGACTTCGGTTGATGTCGACGAGATCAGGGTAGAATTTAAGGGTCAGGAGGATTGTCAGAGTCTGTCACATTTGTCGGGGGGGGAACATCATTATCTCACATATAACTCAATATTAAATGCGATTCTTTTATGCCAGTACAAAATTTTTAACCTTATACTTATTCCCGTATATTTCAAATACCGATAAGGACCAAAATTTTGATCAAAATTTGGATTGAGACGTTTTTTTTTAAAGTTATCACATAACCCCGAAAATACTTTTATTTTGGACGGCTTTGCTCGATGTTTGCGACTTTGTAAATTCTGTGTTGATTTTGAAGTGTTTCCGGTTCTTTTTAAAAACCCTTTGGCAAGCTGGGCAGTTTCTAGAAATCTCGGGTTGTAAATTTTGGCTTCGGATTGAATATAGCAACTCATAAAGGGAAACGATTATTAACCGTACCCTGCATAAAATTTGGGGTGTACCTATGAAACATTGTAAGCAAAATTTTGACATGAACATGGTATAACTCATCCCCAAATTTCACTGTTGGGATTGATAGTGGCTCTCAAGCATCAAGTACTTTTTTATTGGGAGTTCTGAACCCCTTTTCTGGGAGGATGATGAGGGGAAAAATGGTGGATTTAGGATCTTGTACAAGGTAACAATTTTTAAAAATCTCTTACAGAAATTTACCTCCTTATCTGTTAAGGGACTTAGGGTGGGATGCCTGCAGATAATGGTTTTTTAAACGCTTTAGCTACTGTCTCGGCAGTCTTATCTGAAATAGAAACTAATACAATTTCTGGTGATAGGTTTAATACACACAGATTTTTTTTGCTTGGGGGGAACATTGGAAATTATTTAAAACAAATCTAGCACAACTCTTTCCCAAGGTTCGTAGGGGTTGGAAACTGGAGGTTTAGGACCATTGCATTACCTTTATGTGCATGCAGCACACATTTCTTACATACTCAAATATAGTGCCATACGGGGCCCAAAAAGTTTTTAAATTGGCTTGTTTTACTGAACGTCCATACGGGTGCGAACACGGTACCATGAATGTGAAAGGCTACACTCATGTGACTGGGGGAATTACAACTGGTAAACTCTTCTGCTGGGTTTTCCCCAACCGCTGTTTCGATAAGTAATTCGGGTTATGACAAAGTCATGATGGGTGTGGGGGCTTCACAGTCAGAATAAGATTTTCCCGGGAGAAATCAAATCACACTAGACCACTGGGATCGTTCGTTTGAGTTTTCTTTAAATCTTCACACAAATGGGGGGTCTGCAGTTATATACTAACAGTCCCCATAAGGCTCTGGCGACTACTTTTTGATTGCCGGTGTGGTTAAAAGGGTGGGTTTTGAACTCTTGGATAGTCAAGGTCCATTGGAAACCTTTCCCAGTGGTTGTTTGTTCGGGTAAAGGTATCAGTGGACGTGGTTGTCAAGCATGAAAGAGTATGATAAATAATGTCTAAATGCTTTTAAAGACCAATATTTTTGCTAAACCCTTTTTGCTCATTACTGTTTATAATTACGTTCAGTTGAAAGGTTTTGGCAGCAAATGCAATGCGTTTATTGCCATCAGTCTTTGAGCTAGTATGCACTTGAAATAAACTGATCGTTGCAGAAAAAGGGTTTAGAAAAATCGGGAAAATTTTTAAAAATTGGAGCAGAATTTAGCTTTTTTTTTAAAGATTTTGGAATCTCTTTCTTGACGGAAGCCCAAAACAAAAGGGATTTTTCCTTAAGAATAGTTGAGGAGCAGAAAGGAAAAAAAAATTGGAAATGAAAGATCATAAAAACCTGCAACCCCCACAAAGGATTTTACGCCATCAGCGTTTTGGGGAGTTGGAAAATTTAGTACTGCAGTTACTTTATTTTGGTCAGTCGAAACCCCTCTAGGAGTGACTACGGTCAGAAACTTAATTTTTGATCTGAAAAATTGACTTTAGATATTTGATTTTTAAAATTGGGCCTCTCAAGCTTACCAAACACATAAGTTTTTTTAAGTGTGTATCCACTCTTTAAATGGTTACGTCATCTAAGTACCCATAAGTCATTCCTATGAGCCCTTAAAGATATTATCATGACCTTTGAGAACTGATAGGGGAGGATGAACCCAAAACCCCATACGGAGGAGTTTAATGCCTGTAGGAGGGGAAAATGCAGTTACTTTGGCTGCCTCTGAAGGGGGGACTTGCAAAAACCCTTTTAACAAGTCCAGGGGAAAATTTGTTATCTCGATTTTACAAAAGATCACCAGTACGGGAATGGGAACGATCTGGAAATAGTTTTCGCATTTAACTTCCAAAAAGTAATCCCCGGGCCCAAGTACCATCCTTCTTAGGTTAGGTCAAGGCGCATTCCAAGGTGAATTGCTAGGGCAATAACCCATCATCAAGCTTTGTTTGATAAATTCTTCTGTGACAGAACTTGTAAATGGGGCATTCTGTACGCGGGGTTATAGATAGGTCGTCCCAGGTTAACGGGAAAATACGAGGGGCAATAATTCGTTATCCCATTTCCCCCGGGTAAGGCAATGGCTTTACGCGTTTGTTAAAGTCAAAAAACGCTTTACTTCATTGGGGAAACAGTGGGAGCTAGTTTTCTCCTCAAAATGGGGGAAAAAAGATTGTCTGGGTGAAGTGGGTGGGCCTCCCCGGTAAAAAAAAACACCGACCCCCGGTCGGTGCAATCATCCTCTCCCGAAACAGGGTAAGGATGTGAAAAAGGGAACAAGTTGGTATTTGCTCTAGACGAACCCTGTGACCAAAGTTCATAGGAAAAATGGATTTTTACTATCTCTTAAACTTAAGGGGTTCAGCAAATAGCCTTTTATTTGCAGGAAACATGTCACTGGACATTATCACCATTGGAAAAACCCAGGAACAACAACAGACACCTAGGAGGGCACAAACTGGACAGAAAAGTTTTCTGCAGACGGCATGTGACTCAACAAAGAGATGGCTTACTGTGCAAATAAATTTTTTTTCCCACAAGGGCCCCCGGGAGAAAAAATAAAATTTAACTAGCAACATGCAGGGTAGGCTAGCATCAAGGTATTCAACGCCCCGGACACTTTAGGGAACTGGGAACTATCTTGCAATTTGAAATTGCGGAAAACAGACAGGAGTGACAGGTCATCAGTGCCTGACCGCTTGGGTCGCTACTGGGAAAAAACACTGGCCCGTAAAAGGACTTAATTCGAATGTCGTCTCCGGCGTTGGGACCTTGTTCTTCAAGAACCTTTTTGTTTCTTAAGACCCCCCTTGTTTTTTCAAGACCCCCCTTGTTCTTCAAGAACCTTCTTGTTGTGATGAATGGTTTGAAAAACCCACAAGTTGAGTTTTAGCACTTAGCAGCATAGGGAATCTTTATTCGGAAAAAGTTTCGACCATGGGTTTACGCTTGTTCAAATTTGGCAAAACCCACTTGACTAGGGGGTGATACCATATGACCCGCCTCCCCCCGCTTCAAATCACCTCATAAATAATAAGCCCCGTCTCGGCCCCCATGCTGTACACTTACAAGATTGATGGACTAAAATCACTCCAGGGTGGGGACGATTTTTTCATACCCTCCTCTCCTTTCGCCTTCCTTTTGTAATGGATGATGGGGCCACGTGTGGCGAAACGTTCCGAATAAAGATTCCCCAAAATCTGATAAGTGTTCAATCTTCAACTTGTCGGTTTTTTTAAAACCCTTATACAAATGTCAGACATGCGCATCATGGGATCTTTTACAAAGAATACTTCTACCTTGTTTAACCTTTGGACAAAGACCTACTTTAGTGGATGTACCACTATGCCCCCTCCACTGCTTTAATTACCTCACTACGTATATAAGCCCGTTACGGGGCCCCCTGCTTACACTCTACAAGATTGAGGATGAACACATCGACTCCAGGGTGGGGACTGATTACCCATATCCCCTCTCCTTACCCCTTCCTTTTTTGTAATGGACTGAGAAGCCCCCTGTGTGGGAAAAAGTTTCCTGAAAAAAAGTTCCAATGCTGATAATGTCCAATCTTCAACTTTTCGGTTTTTTCAAACCATTTTTCACAACTGTCGGGACACTGCAGCATCATGGGATCTTCTTAAAAAATTTCTTCTACGCTTGTTAAACCCCTTTGGACAAAGACCTACTTCGACTAGGGGATAAATCCCACTTTTATCCCCCCTTTCCCCCTTTCTTAAAGTCCCTCACAAACAGTATAAAAAGGCCACTTTTCTAGGGCCCCTATGCTGTAAAACTCAAAAAAAAGATTGAGGGACTGAACACATCGACTCCGGGTTTAGGGACTGATTCCCTCTACTCCTCCTCTCCTTAGGGCCTTCCTCTTTGTAATGGATTGAGGGAAGCCACTGGGGTGGCAAAAACGTTTCCTGAAAAAAAGTTTCCCCATATGCGCAAAATTCCCTAAAATCTTCAACTTGTGGGTTTTTTCCCAAACCCTTTTCACAACTGTCGGCACGGCAGCTAAAGGGATCTTTTTAAACAAAAAATTTCCCTTTACGCTTGTTCCCCTTTGACAAAGCCCTACTTGGGCTATTGGATGATCCCACTATAAATCCCGCCCCCCACCTGCTTCAAGCACCTCACTACAGTATAAAGCCACGCTAGGGCCCCCTAGCTGAAACATTTTCAAGTTTGAGGGACTGAAAACATCAAACTCCAGGCTGGGGGACTGATTACCTCATACTCCTCCCCCTCCTTACGCCTTCCTCTTTGAAAGGAGATAAGCCCCTGTGTGGCAAAAACGTTTCCTAAAATAAAGTTTCCCCCCATATCTGCATAAGTGTCTAACTTCAATTTTGGGTCGGTTTTTAAAACCTTTTCATCACAACTGTCAGGAAAAATGCAGCTTCAGGGGTTTTTTTTTTAAAAAGAATCTTCTACGTTTGGGTTCAAACCTTTGGAAAAAACCCCTACTTCGACTGGGGGATGAAAACCACATGATCCCCCCTCCACCTGCTTCAAGTAAACCTCACAACAGTATATAACCCCACGTCAAAGGGGCCCAATGCTTTTACACCTACAAGTTTGATGGACGGGAAACA
>NW_026471804.1:0-11731 GCF_026875155.1 Cherax quadricarinatus | reverse complement strand
CCACACACACACACACACACACACACACACACACCCCCAACACACACCACCCCCACACACACCACCCACACACCCCCCCACCCCCCCCAAACAACCCCCACACACACACACACCCACACAAACCCACGCCCCACGCCCCACCACACACCACACCACACAACACACACACACACAACACGGGTTTACTCACTGAGTTAGGTTGAGTTATCTCCTGGCCCGCCTTTTAAACCTCAACAATTGCCCGGTACACCCTGGTTCCCGGACTCCCCCCCTGTAATGTTCCTATTCTTAAATTGTCTGCCTTCAACACCTCATGAACTATTCCATTTTTTTCCACTCTAAGTTTTAAAAAGTTTTTCCCTAACGTCCCTGGGGTTTATTTTCTCATATCGTCCAAATTATAGCGCACCCTATATATAATATTTTAATATATAATATTATATATAAATATAAATATATATATTATATTATATATATATTCTTTTTTCAACAAGTCGGCATCTCCCCCCGGGGCGGGGTGCCCCCAAAAAAGAAAAAAAACCCCCAAAAAAAAAATCTTTACTTTAAAAACACTTTCCCCCACACTCAAACATTTATCATGCTTTTGCAAGGTCTCAGAATAAAAACGTTTAGAAGCAAACACATGAAAGATACAAAAATATCCCTCCAAACTCCCAATACCCGAACCCCCCCTTTAAAAAGGCGGGCATTGTATTTCCCCCTTTCCGGGACCATCCGACTAAGAAAATAAGGGTTTCCCGAACCCCTTCACTAAATTACCCTGCTCACACCCAAACAGATCGTCAGGTCCCAAGTACCTTTCGTTCCTTTCATCCTATCTAAACGCTCACGCACGCTTGCGGGAACCAAGCCCCATGCCCACAAAACCCCCTTGACCCCCTCTCTCCAACCTTTCGAGGACAAACCCCTACCCCGCCTTTCCCTTTCCCCCTATAATTTATATGCTTTCCATGTCTTTTCCTATTTTGATCCATTCTCTTAAATAACCAAACCACCCACAACCCCTTTCTGCCCTCTGACTAAAATTTTATTTAAATCCAATTTCTAATTTTTCCACACTCCGAATTTTCTGCATAATTTTACCCCACAATTGCCCCTTTAAAAAGGGAATCCCACTGCCTCCAACCGTCTCCTCGCTGCAGCATTTACCACCCAAGCTTCAAAACCCATAATAAGAGTGTTGGTATTACTATACTTTCATACATTCTCTTCTTTGCCTCCATATATATATATATAATATATATATATATAAATATATATATATATATATATAATATATATATATATATAATATATATATATATATATATATATATATATTATATATATATGAAACTTGCCCTTTTAAAAATATTCGTGCGGCCAACTGTATCAGCTTAGTTGATCAGACCCTGATCTACCACGAAGCCTGGTCTCAGACCGGGCCGCTGGAGCGTTGACCCCCCAACCCTCTCCATGTAAAGTCGAAATAATACTTTGTGATTTATTACAGCTGTAATATGGTTAACTTGGTAAAGTCCACAAGGAGACTCTGGTGTCCAGTAGTTTCAGTTGCGTCATTACCGTCTTCGAGGTTGACAGTGGTTGTCCAGCATCTTATCTGTTCCGCTTCATATGCGTGTGGGTACTGCTGTTTCAGTCGCATTATATTCCTCCTTAAATCTGGTGTTCAGTTCCTCACATTTCTCTCCTTCATCTAGCGTCCGTCCTGCGTCCATCTGTCTTGTTACTTGCTTATATTTTAACTGTTGTTGTCCTGTATGGTCGTAGAACAGTTTCCGTTCTGATTTTGCCTTGACTGCTGTGTGGTTTGTATTCTAGTTTATCTTTCCTGCTTTATTCCCTGTTGTCGCTCATGTTCCTTGCTCATTTATTTTTTCAGTGCACTTTTGCCTCTTCCTTTGGCGTCTTAACAGTTTCTGTTAAACCATGGTTTCTCTCTCTCTCTCTCTCTCTCTCTCTCTCTCTCCTCCCCTCCTCTCTCTCTCCTCCTCTCTCTCTCTCTTCTCTCTCTCTCTCTCCTCTTCTCTCTCTCTCTCTCTCTCTCTCTCTCTCTCCACTTATTATATTTCTGTGTGTCGGTTGATGTGAATCACTCTATGGCTTCTTGCCATGTTCTTCTAAGTTTTTCAAACCACGGGACGGCTGGGGTTTGAACCCATGGCAAGTCTTAAAACTCCCTTACATTATTCACTGATTTTTTCCTTCATTTTTCTTTCCCATTGCCAGTAATTCTAACATATTCCCCTTTCCTGTAATGTAAGCTTTCCTTTTATCCATATTTCCCTTCTTTACTCCCATTCTTATTAGACATTCAGCCTTAACACCCTACGGTCTCTGACTCTGGTTTTCCGTGATTAATTTCTTCCACATCTAATTCACTTAGGTTAAATACAAGATTCAGCCGTGCCGGTTCATCTCCTCGTATCCTTATTTCCTCTACGTATTAAGTCAGGAAACTTCCCATTGTAGTTTCCATTAGTCTCACTCTCCATGTTTCTGGTCCTCCAGTACGTCCCAGTTTTCCCACTCTTTCATTTTTGGGGTGAAATTCCCTACAACTTATAATTTTGAATGGTTCCTTGTTGCTGTCTCTGCCGCTCTCTCTAAGAGGTCTTTTTATGGTTTTAATTACCCTCATGAAACCTCCCTTTAAATCTGTTAGTTGGGGGGTGTGTGTGTTGTGTGTGTTTTGTGTTTTGTGTGTGGTGTGTGTGTGTTTTTGTGTGTATTATGTTGTGTGTGTGTGTGTGTGTTTTGGTGGGGTGTTGTGTGTGGTATGTAGGGTGTGTGTGTTTTGTGTGTGTGTGGGTGTGGTATGGTTGTGTGTGTGTGTGTTTTTTTGGGGGTGTTTGTGAAATGTTTTGGTGTGTGTGTGTGTTGTTGTGTTTTTAGTGTGTGAAAGTGTGGGGTGTGTGTTTTGTGTGTGTGTTGGTGTGTGTGAAATGTGTGTGTTGTGGTTTTTGGGGTGTGGGGTGTGTGTGTTGTGTGTGTGTGTGTGTGTGTGTGTGGGGTGTGTTTGTGTGTTTTGTACTCACCTAGTTGAGTTTTGCAGGGGTCGAGTCAAGTCCGGGCCCCGCCTTTTCCCAACGGGGTCCCCTTTTTAGGCCCACCCCTCCCTGAAAAAAGAGCTTTTTTTCCTTTCCTCTGCTTAAAGCTATGTATGGGATCCTCCCTCCATTAAATCTTTTCCCCAAAAATTTATTCCATTTTTCCGACTACTCTTTTGGCTGAAGAAAAACTTCCAAAACACCCTGTGATTCATCTGTGTTTTCCCACCCTTCCCAAAACTGTGCCCCCTTTTTTTGCTGTGTCCAGCCCTCGGAAACACCCTGTCTTTGTCCCCCTTTGGGTCAATTCCTCTCGTTTTTTGGGAAAGGGTCTTATCATGTCCCCCAAATTATCTCTCCTGTGCCCAGTGTGTAAAGGGTTGATTTTCCAAAACCTCTCCCCCGAGGAATCCCCTTTTAAAGCTTGGGACTGTTTTTTGTGGAAAACCCTTTTTTGACTTTCTCTAGTTTCTTTACATGCTTGGCTAGGTGTGGGTTCCAAATGGTGCCGCATTCTCCAATAGGGGGCCAAAACCGTCCGGGTTTGTACAGGGTCCTGAACGACCCTTTAAATTAAGATGTGGGAAAATGCTTTTCTGGGGTTTGCAAGGCGCCCATATGTTTGCAGCATTATTTTTTTTGAATGTCCCTTCAGGAGATTCCCGGGTTTTTTTATACTCACCCCTAGACCTTTTTCCTTGAGGGGGTTTTGTAGTCTCTGGCCCCCAGACTGTACCCCCGTCTGGGGTTTTTCTTTCCCCTTTCCCCCCTTTCTTCATGATTTTGCACTTGGTGGGATTGAACCCCAAAGGATTGAATTGCTGGACCAGGTCTGCAGCCTGTCCAGACCCCTTTGTAGTTCTGCCAGGTCTTCGATCGAATGAATTATTTCATCAACTTCACGCATCGCAAAACAGTGACACCTCAGAGTTTTATTCCTTCTGTCATGTCGTTCACAAATCCCAAAAAAACAGCACTGGTCCTAGGACTGACCCCTGTGGGACCCCGCTGGTCACAGGTGCCCACTCTGACACCTCGCCACGTACCATTACTCGCTGCTGTCTTCCTGACAAATATTCCCTGATCCTTGTAGCCCCCTTCCTGTTATCTCTGCTTGGTCCTCCAGTTTTTCCCACTAATCTCTTGTGTGGTACTGTGTCAAACGCTTCTTGCAGCCCAAGGGAAAATGCAACCCACCCACCCCTCTCTCTCTTGTCTTACTGTGTTCCCTTGTCATAGAACTCCAGTAGGTTTGTGACACAGGATTTCCCGTCCCGAAACCTTTGTTGGCTGCTGTTGATGGGATAAATTCATTTCTAGGGTTCCACCCTCTTCCCTGACAATCTTCTCCATGACTTTGCATTCTATACATGTCAGTGACACTGGTTTCTGTAGTTTAGTGCTTCATGTCTGTCTCCTTTTTTAAAGATTGGGACCACATTTGCTGTCTTCCATGCCTCAGGCAATCTCCCTGTTTCGATAGATGTATTGAATATTGTTGTTAAGGGTACACATAGCGCCTCTGCTCCCTCTCTCAGGACCCAGGGGGAGATGTTATCTGGCCCCATTGCCTTTGAGGAAATCTAGCTCACTCAGAAGCCTCTTCACTTCTTCCTCGGTTGTGTGTACCGTGTCCAGCACCTGGTGATGTGCCACACCTCTCCGTCCTTCTGGAGCCCCTTCTGTCTCCTCTGTGAACACTTCTTTGAATCTCTTGTTGAGTTCCTCACATACTTCACGGTCATTTCTTTTTTGTCTCTCCTTCTTCCTTCCTTAGCCTGATTACCTGGTCTTTGACTGTTGTTTTCCTCCTGATGTGGCTGTATAACAGCTTCGGGTCAGTTTTTGGCTTTCGCTGCTATGTCGTTTTCATATTGTCGTTGGGCCTTCCTTCTTATCTGTGCGTATTCGTTTCTGGCTCTACGACTGCTCTCCTTATTCTCCTGGGCCTTTGCCTTCTATATTTCTTCCATTCCCTAGCACACTTGGTTTTTGCCTCCTTGCACCTTTGGGTGAACCATGGGCTCATCCTGGCTTTTTCATTATTCCTGTTTCCCTTGGGTACAAACCTCTCTTCAGCCTCCTTGCACATTGTTGCTACATATTCCATCATCTCATTAACTGGCTTCCCTGCCAGTTCTCTGTCCCACTGAACCTCGTTCAGGAAGTTCCTCATTCCCTTGTAGTCCCCTTTCCTGTAGTTTGGTTTCATTTGTCCTGGCCTTCTTGCTTCCCCCTCCACTTGTAGCTCTACTGTGTATTCGAAGCTCAAAGCCCCAAGGGGTCTTTCATATGTGATGTCCTCAATATCTGCACTGCTCAAGGTGAATACTAAGTCCAGTCTTGCTGGCTCATCCTCTCCTCTCTCTCTTGTAGTGTCCCTTACGTGTTGGTACATGAAGTTTTCCAGTACCACCTCCATCATCTTAGCCCTCCATGTATCTTGGCCCCCATGTGGCTCCAAGTTCTCCCAGTCGATCTCCTTGTGGTTAAAGTCGCCCATGATCAGGAGCTTTGCCCTGCATGTTTTGAGCTCTTCGGGCCACTGCAGCCAGTGTGTCAACCATCGCTCTATTGCTCTCGTCATACTCTTCCCCTGGTCTCCTGCTGTTTTGTGGTGGGTTATACATCACTGTATTACCACCTTGGGACCTCCAGGAGTGAAGCTTTCCTGCTATGTAATCACTTTCTTCTCTGCTGTCTCCTCTCTCCAGCTCATCAAAATTCCATCGGTGTTTGATCTGCAGTGCCACTCCTCCACCCCCCTGTTCCTTCTGTCTTTCCTCAGGATCTGGTATCCCGTTGGAAAAATGGCATCTGTTATCATACCTGTAAGCTTGGTTTCTGTGAGCGCTATGTTGTCCGGTGATATCTCTTTGACTCTTTCGTGCCACTCCTCCCACTTGTTTGTTATTCCATCAGCGTTTGTGTACCATACCTTCAGTTTCCTTTCCAATACTGTGGTTTGGGGGGCCTGTGGGGGTGGGAGACCTGGTAGCATACTGTGGGATTCTATGATTGGGGGTTGGGTGGAAGCTGTGGGTATGGATTGTAGTGTGTGTTGGGATGGTGTGATAGGTTGTGGGGTTCTGAGGATAGTTTTTGTGTGTGCTTGCCCTTGCTTCTCTGGTTCTGCTCTGACTGACCTCTGCTGGTTCCATCCTTGTTTCCTTTCCTATCTCCTTTCGCTTTTTTTGTCCTCTCCCTCAGCTGCTGTCTCTCTGTTTGTGTTCTGTCTCTGTCTAGGAACACCTTCTTGTACTCTTCCGAGGTTTTCAACCTTGGTTTCTCTTGGAGGATCCCGTTCCTCACTGTTTCTGTCCTGAGAATCAGCTTGATCGGTCGGTCTCTTTCCCCCTTTACGTACCCCCTATTCTCTGAAAATTTACAATCTCGTCCATGTCTTCTCCCCCCATCTCCGTGATGATTTTCCAATCTCCTTTCTTTCTTCCTGCCGTCTTTCAGTGTGTGTCTTTTCCTCTCTCTCCCCAAAACCCATGGATATAACACTGATTTTGCGCTTTCCTCCCCCCATTGCCCTCCCCTCTCTGTGACTCTGGTTCCTGTTTTGTATATGGTCATTTCTCCCTTGATTTTTCCAGTGGCTCTTGGTAGCATGGTTGTGCCTCAGCATTCGAAATTATCTCCCTCTCTATCTGCACCCAGCTGCTCTTCCCTTTTACTCCCCGACCCTTTTTGCAGGCGATATGACCTTAGCATAATTCATATCTCCTTCCTTCCTGTTCATCCTCTCGCTTCATATGCTGTGTCTTCTTGGTCACTGCCCCTGAGACTTGCTTCAGCTGTTTACCTCAAACTCTATGACCCTTACCCTGTCTAAATGCAGTTTCGACTTGTTTCCTCCCATTTCTTCGGGCTCCTTCTCCAACCTCTTTTCCTATTTCGCAAAAGAGCTTTTCTCCATTTTTTTTAGAAAGCTCTCCTAATTTTCTCTCCCATTCTTGCTCCATCCTTCTCCACTGCTCCTCCATCCATTCCTCCCTACTAATTACCTTTGTCATCTGATCCCTGATTCCTACGAGTCCCAACCCATTTTTTTTTTTTAGTATAGGAAAAGAGAGAGAGAGAGGGGGAGAGAGGAGAGAGAGAGAGGGGGAGAGAGAGGAGAGAGAGAGAGAGAGAGAGAGAGGGAGAGAGGGAGAGAGAAGAAAAGAGAGAGAGGGGGGAAAAATAGATGGAGGAGAGAGGGGGAGAGTGAAAAGGGAAAAAAGGGAGAGAGAGTGAGATAAAGAGAGGAGAAAAAGGGGAAGATAGGAGGAGAGAGGGGGGAGAGAAGGGAAAAAAGAGAGAGAGAGAGTGGAGAGGAGAGAGAGGAGAGAGAGAGAAGAGAGAGGAGGAGAGAGAGAGAGAGGAGAGAGATGAGAGAGAGAGAGAAGAAGGGGAGGAAGAGAGAAAAAGAGGAAGAGAGAGAGGAAAAGAGAGAGGAAGAGAGAGAGAAAAAGAGGGGAGGAAGAGAGAGAAAAAGAGAGAGGAAAAGAGAGAAAGGGAGAGGAGAGGAAGAGAGAGAGTGAGAGGAATAGGAGAGAGGAAGGGAGAGAAAGATTAAGAGAGAGAGGAAGAGACAGAAAGAGTAAGAGAGAGGGGAGAGAGAAGAATAGAGAGAGAGAGCAGAATAGAGAGAGAGAAGAATAGAGAGAGAGAAGAATAGAGGGGAGATAGGAAGAGAGGAAAAGAGACAAAGAGACGGAGAGAGAAGGAAGGGGTTAGAGGGTTTAATTCGCATAAAGGTGTGAAATCCTGTATATGTGTGTGTATGTGTATGTATGTGTATAGGTGTTGTGTGTGTGTGTGTGTGGTGTGTGTGTGTGTGTGTGTGTGTGTGTGTGGTGTGTGTGTGTGTGTGTGTGTGTATGTTGTGTGTGTGTGTGTGTGTGTGTGTGGGTGTGTGTGTGTGTGGGGTGTGTATGTTTGTGTGTGTGTGTTTTGGGGTGGTGTGTGTGTGTGTGTGTGTGTGTGTGTGTGTGTGTATGGTTGTGGGGTGTGTGTGTGTGTGTGTGTGTGTGTGTGTGTGTGTGTTGTGTGTTTTGTGTGTGTGTGTGTTTACCATTTTGTCCTAGGCACATGTCGATTAGACACTAGGCCTGTTGTATATGCGTGCTTGCATGTACTCACCTATTTGTGGTTGCAGGGGTCGAGTCATAGCTCCTGGCCCCGCATGTGTGTGTGTGTGTGTGTGTGTGTGTATGTGTGTGTGTGTGTGTGTGTGTGTGTGTGTGTGTGTGTGTATGTGTGTGTGTTGCATGTGTTTCAACCACTCAGACATCCAGTCACTCAGTCATATTATCGACATGTTACATGCAGACACACTTCAAGACAGCCACACATACACACAGTCGTACATACATTCATCCTTATAGCCAGTCATCCACTCATCCGTGCAAATCCGTCCCGTTCAACACCGCATCCAGTGTAATGAACTTGCAAATTCATGTTGAGTGGTCTTGGAAGTGGCACTCTGGTTCATAAACAAGTGCCTTACGAGGAGACTGTGGCACAGAGCACACGCAGCCAGGGCCGGATATTGCGAGGCCCTCTTAACCCCCGGATTATCCAGGATTCCGTTATTGAAATTCCCGGGCGTCCTGACTGTGTGTTCTAGCGCTTACTACCTTCAAGGAGGGGTCGTCCCTTGATACCTTGAAGGCTCTTACTCCCTTCAAGGAAGGGCCGTCCCTTGATACTCTGAAGGCTCTTACTCCCTTCAAGGAAGGGCCGTCCCTTGATGCTCTGAAGGCTCTTACTCTCTTCAAGGAAGAGTCGTCCCATGATGCCTTGAAGGGCCCTGGCGCTTACTCTCTTCAAGGAACGCTTGGTCCTTGATGCCTTAAAGGCTCTTACTCCCTCCAAGGAAGAGTCGTCCTTGATACCCGGAAGGCTCTTACTCTCTTCAAAGAAGGGTCGTACCTTGATGCCTTGAAAGCTTTTGCTCCCTTCAATTAAGGTTCGTCTCTTGATTGTATGAAGGTTCTTACTACTTTCAAGGAAGGGTCGTTGCTTCATGCCCCTTTAGGGATCTTTGGGTCAATGTTTGGAGTTGCCTTCCTTTGCGTTTCCCAGGCGTTGTATGACCCGTACAGGTTTCACGCTTACCCATGGCTATAACAATAAAGATAATAAATCAGCAGTTAAACTTCCTGTCACTCAGTGGTCTGGTACCAGCCTGGTCAACACCAAGTGTGACTTCGCATTATTACAACATTTACCAATCTGAAAGTTAACCTGGGAAGCTTTTAATTTTAACGTTATATATTATATATATATATATATATATATATATATATATATATATATTTATATATATATATATATATATATATATATATATATATATATATATATATTTTATTTATTATTATCACACTGGCCGATTCCCACCAAGGCAGGGTGGCCCGAAAAAGAAAAACTTTCACCATCATTCCACTCCATCACTGTCTTGCCAGAAGGGTGCTTTACACTACAGTTTTTAAACTGCAACATTAACACCCCTCCTTCAGAGTGCAGGCACTGTACTTCCCATCTCCAGGACTCAAGTCCGGCCTGCCGGTTTCCCTGAATCCCTTCATAAATGTTACTTTGCTCACACTCCAACAGCACGTCAAGTATTAAAAACCATTTGTCTCCATTCACTCCTATCAAACACGCTCATGCATGCCTCCTGGAAGTCCAAGCCCCTCGCACACAAAACCTCCTTTACCCCTCCCTCCAACCTTTCCTAGGCCGACCCCTACCCCGCCTTCCTTCCACTACAGACTGATACACTCTTGAAGTCATTCTGTTTCGCTCCATTTCTCTCTACATGTCCGAACCACCTCAACAACCCTTCCTCAGCCCTCTGGACAACAGTTTTGGTAATCCCGCACCTCCTCCTAACTTCCAAACTACGAATTCTCTGCATTATATTCACACCACACATTGCCTCAGACATGACATCTCCATATATATATATATATATATATATATATTTAATATAATATATATATATATATATATATATATATTATATATATATATATATATATATATATATATATATAAGGAAGAATATTTGTATTTCTTGCTGAAGCCATTTGAATATTCCACTTCCCGTACCACCCCATCTTTTCATTTTTTTTACCAATAGGTATATTTTATTACATAATATGGTACAAAAGATTTAAGAGATATTATTGGATTATTTTATATTTACTGGGTCACACACGGAAGTTTTGACGTTCTGTGTTAAAATATTGTTTGGATTAGTTGATTTTTCGGGGTTACTCATGAGTTTCAAAATTTATCTTTCCATCACTGTAATAGGTATTGTGTTCTCTCATACACCAGCTAATGGATGAGTGTCATGGCTGACACTCATTCATTACTGTCATGTCAGTGTTTTTTCTGGCGTCCGGAAAATTTCGGAGATACTCGCACACACTTCCTGCAGCAGACACTGCAGCTGTTGTTTTGCTTAAGCGGCAGCTGTACTGTTAAACCAGGACCACAACTGCGCTCAGTGTGCTCATTCACCCTGAGGCTCTCCACAACCTTAATTAAGCGCAGCCTGAAACGTCTCCATTTTCTCTTATTCATCCGGATATTTGCCCAGGAATCCTACAGCATAATGCACTCGTTCGATAAATTTCACCGAATTCTTCGTCACAAAACTCCAGACGTGAACTTTGAAAGGTTGATTGACACGCTTTGGAATCTGCTATCCATCCTCTTTCTCGTACAGGACTGCGACTATCCGGTGTTTCGGGACAAATACAATATCAACATAGAAGAAAATAATGAAATCCTTGTCTCATAGATGTACCAAGGCTATCCTGCCGGCATTTGATTCGCTTTTTTTTTTGGAAATATGCCGGGACATCAGTGATTGCTAGAAGCGAAGGTGCTGGGCGGGAGTGGATGCGGTCATCAAAGCAGTGAGCCATGCCTTCATGTAGACTGTCGCAGGGAAGATGCTCACGTCTTAGTTGATATGTTGCAGCTGCTTCCGAAACATCCATATTTTGACACAACACAGTCTTTTGGACATCCAGCGAGTGAGATTCATCGCTTTCTTCACTTGATTCGAAAAGGCGCGTCAAGATTTCCAGCAAGAAAGACAATAGCAAGTTTCAGAAATTGTGATCGTATCGGTAGTTGTTCCGCTGGATTTGATCTTTGGCGAAATTTAGAAGTGGTCCTCTGACTGGTACAAGGGATGGGCTAACAGTGAGGTCGTCGACACTTACATGTAACTTGCTTTGGTCGACGTTGCTCCACTGATGCAGAGATCTTTGGAATAAGAGAACTCTAGTATCATAAATTGCGTCATGACACCACGATGTGATGCCTGCATGTAAAGTAGATCAGCTACTACTACATACGTATAATGTTGTAGCAGTACACAGCATCTGGAGTGATGGCCAGTGTTAGCAGCCCAAGTGTCAAGATACATCTCCACCATTCTTTCATTTAGTCTCCAAAGTTGCAAGAGATCGAACTCATTATATGTCTACTGTTGCTTCCTTCGACTCCAGGATAAGGGCTTGATTACCTCAATCTCAAGATCTTCACTGTTCTTCTTTGTGGCGAAACGTTTCCCAATAAAGATACTCAAGTGTTGCACATGTATCTAATTTTCAACTTGTCGGTTCTTTGAACCATTTTTC
>NW_026471803.1:7500-12656 GCF_026875155.1 Cherax quadricarinatus | reverse complement strand
ACTAAAGAAATTTAATAAATTTTTTTAAACAAGACCGGCCTCTTGTGAACCCATGCTGAGTATCTTTAAAATCAAGCTATGCTTATCGAGATGGCTTCTTATAATCTCAGCTATAATTGACTCTAGTAATTTGCCTACAATTGAGGTCAGGCTTATTGGGGTAATTTGAGGGTAACGACTTGTCCCCTGTTTTAAAAAATAGGAATTACATTAGCCATCTTCCACATATCAGACACTAAAAAACCTGTTTGAAAGATAAATTAAAATTATTAGTTAATGGTTCACAGAGTTCCATTTTGCATTCCTTAAGAACCCTTGAAAAAAATCTCATCAGGACCCGGCGACTATTTTGCTTCAGTCTGTCTATCTACTTCACAATCTTTTTCACTAGTTGACTGTGATTTACATAATTTTATCTTCTAACCCAATATAAAAATTAATTACTGAAATTTTTGTTAGTGCCCTTCCTGTGTGAAAACTGAGAGAAAATAATTATTTAAAATCGAGCACATTTCATTCCGCTTGTCAGTAAGGTGCCGATAGTTATTTTTAAGGGACTTATCTTATCTATACTTTTTTTCTATAGACCGGGAAAAAAACTTTTTGGGTTATTTTTAAAATCCCTAGCAACTTAATTTCATAGTCTCTTTTTAGCTTTTCTTATCCCCTTTTTAATGTCCCTCTTAATGTCAATATACTGATTCATAAGATGACCCTCACCTCTTTTGATACGCCTATAAATTCCTTTCTTATACCCTAGTAGATATTTCAGCCTATTATTCATCCATTTTGGGTCATTTCTATTTGATCTAATTTCTTTATAAGGGATAAACGTTCTTTGAGCAGCATCTATAGTGTTCAGAAAACTGTCATATTGATAGCTCCCTTCGTTACCCCAGTCAACAGATGATAAGTGCTCTCTAAGCCCATCGTAATCTGCTAAGCGAAAATCTGGGACTGTTACTGAGTTATCGCTACTATCGTACTTCCATTCAATGCTAAATGCAATTGATTTGTGGTCGCTAGCACCCAGTTCCTCTAAATTTTCTAAATTATTAACAAGGGATTCATTGTTTGCCAGAACTAAGTCAAGCAGGTTATTTCCCCTTGTAGGTTCTGTCACAAACTGCTTCAAAAAACAATCCTTAACTACTTCTAAGAAGTCGTATGATTCTAAATTCCCAGTCAAGAAATTCCAATCAATATGAAATTCCAATCAATACTACATTATCATGCGTTGTGGCCTAACAATTTCCTCCCATAGTAGTCTCCCTTGGTCCCTGTCAAAGTTTGGGGGACGGTATATCACTCCAAAAATCAGTTTTTCATGCCCCTCTGAAAATTCTATCCAAACAGACTCTGTATGTGTTACTTCAGACTTAATACCCGTGTTTATGCAACAGTTCAAGCGATCTCGGACATACAATGCCACCCCACCCCACTTCCCGATACTTCTATCTACTTGGAACAATTTAAAACCCTGAATGTGACATTCCGCAGGCATGTCCCGACTTTTTGAATTAAACCATGTCTCAGTTAAGGCAAATACATCAATGTTACCTGCACTAGCAACTAATCTCAACTAGTCCATCTTATTCCTAGCACTACGGCTATTAGCATAATAAACATTGAAAATCTCTCCTTTCTCTTTACCCTTCCTGCTCATTTCTGTTTTTCTACTAAACCTATTGCTGTCCTTATCACCCAGTGTCTCTGGCTTTTCAATATCTACCTCGTTCTGCTTATTACTAGTTCCCCTAGAACTCATAATATTACTACACTAGGACTTCACTGTTTTCCTGCCAAAACCCATACCACTAACTATTCCTAGTTTAAAGTCCTAACATCTCCCTCCACTGCGTTGGCCAGTGCCCCCACCCCAGACCTAGATAAGTGAACCCCATCCCTGGCATACATGTCATTTCTGCCATAGAAGAGGTCCCAGTTGTCAATGAATGTTACTGCATTTTCCTTACAGTATTTGTCCAGCCAGCAATTGACACCAATTGCCCTGGACAACCATTCATTCCCAACTCCTCTCCTTGGCAAAATACCACATATGATAGGGTTCCCACCCTTCATCCTATTTATTTCTATTGCTGACCTATACCTGCTAATCAGATCTTCACTCCTACGTCTGCCGACATGGTTGCCTCCAGCACTGAGACAGATAATAGTATTGCTCCCATTACCTCTCATGAAGTCATCCAGACGGCTGACAATATCCTCCATCCTAGCCCCTGGAAAGCAAACCCTCTGTCTCCTACTCCTGTCCTTCAAGCAGAACGCCCTATCCATATACCTTACTTGGCTATCCCCAACAACAACAATATTCTTACCTTCCTTGGTGTCGTTCGTCATGACGTTCTCAGTAGTCGACTCACATTCGTCGGGTAGCACTGAGAATGTATTAGATGTTTCCACAACAGTTTCCACAGCAGTCTCTTTCTTCTTCATCATTTCTACCTTTCCATTTGTCTTCTTGATCGTCAACTTCGTTCCCTGCTGTCCAGCCACTGACCAGTTTCCCCTTCTTGACCTGAGGACTCAAAACAGGAGGACTACTACGAATCTTCTTGTTTTCCTCGGTCAGTCGCCAAATCTCCATCTTCGCCATCCTCAATTCTTCCTTAAGCTGTTGGTAAAGTTGCTCGATGGAGGGCATCTTGCTTCAATCCGTAGAGAGCACACAAACAGGTCTTCACAGATCTAAGTATACGTCACCACTGAGAGATGGACATCTTACTGACAAAGAGAATGAAATGTGCTCGATTTTAAATAATTATTTTCTCTCAGTTTTTACACAGGAAGACACTAACAATATTCCAGTAATAAATTGTTATAGTGGGCTAGAAGAAGATAAATTATGTAACATCACAGTCACTAGTGAAATGGTTGTGACGCAGATAGACAGACTGAAGCAAAATAAGTTGCTGGGTCCTGATGAGGTTTTTTGAAGGGTTCTTAAGGAATGCAAAATGGAACTCTGTGAACCATTACTAATATTTTTAATTTATCTCTTCAAACAGGTGTAGTGTCTGATATGTGGAAGATGGCTAATGTAATTCCTATTTTTAAAACAGGGGACAAGTCGTTACCGTCAAATTACCGCCCAATAAGCCTGACCTCAATTGTAGGCAAATTACTATGTGTGCACAAATTGGAAATAAATAAAAAATAAATAAATAAATAAATAAATTATAGCTGAGATTATAAGAAGCTATCTCGATAAGCATAGCTTGTAAAGTAAAAGGACACAAGTGCAACTAATGTGACATTTATTGTGGAAACGTTTAGCTCTCCAGGAGCTTTATCAAGCCATTATGTAATGGCTTGATAAAAATCCTGGAGAGCGAAACGTTGCCACAATAAATGTCACATTAGTTGCACTTGTGTCCTTTTGCTTTACATATTGTCGGTAATTCTACCAACTTTATTACAAGCATAGCTTGATTAATGATACTCAGCATGGATTCACAAGAGGCCGGTCTTGTATAACTAATTTATTAACTTTCTTCAGTAAAGCTTTTGAGGTTGTTGACCACGATAAAGAATTTGATATTATTTACTTAGATTTTAGTAAGGCTTTTGATAAAGTTCCTCACCAAAGACTGTTAAAGAAAGTAGCAGCTCATGGCATTGGAGGAAAAGTGCTCTCGTGGATCGAGTCATGGCTCACAGACAGGAAGCAGAGAGTGTCCATAAATGGGGTTAAATCCGAGTGGGGATCTGCAACAAGTGGCATTCCACAAGGATCAGTCTTGGGCCCGTTGTTGTTTATAATATATATCAATGATCTTGATGAGAGAATTACTAGTGATATGAGCAAATTCGCCGATGACACAAAGATAGGTAGGATAATTGATTCAAACGTAGATGTTATGAAACTTCAGGAGGATTTAAACAAACTCTATTCTTGATCAGAAAAGTGGCAGATGCAGTTCACTGTTGATAAATGCAAGGTTCTGAAGCTCGGGAGTTAAATGATGTAGAACTTAGCCATACAGATTGCGAAAAGGACTTGGGGGTTATGGTGAGCCGCAACCTTAAACTAAGACAGCAATGCATAAGCGTAAGCAATGAGGCATACCATTTTGATGTTCAATTTATATCAAGAAGTGTAAACAACAGAAGTCCAGAGGTCATACTGCAGCTTTATACATCATTAGTGAGGCCTCACCTAGATTATGCAGCTCAATTCTGGTCTCCAAATTACAGAATGGACACAAATTCGTTAGGAAACATTCAGCGTAGGATGACTAAATTAATACATAGCATTAGAAATCTTCCTTATGAAGAAAGATTGAAGACTCTTAAGTTACATTCACTTGTTAGACGAAGAATGAGGGGAGACCTGATCGAAGTGTATAAGTGGAAGATAGGCATTAAAAAGGGGATATTAATAAGGTCTTGAGATATCTCTCCAAGAGAAAAACCCGCAGTAATGGTTTTAAATTAGATAAGTTTAGATTTAGAAAGGACATAGGGAATTTAAGGGTTAGGAAATGGGTATTAACGAGTGGAACAGTCAAACCTAGTTGGTTATTGGGGCTAGGACTTTGGGTAGTTTCAAATTTAGGTTGGATAAATACATGAGTGAGAGGGATTGGATATGAGTGGAACTTTCACATCAGAGCTTGTTTCTTGGGTAGCATTGAAAATTGGGTTGGGCAAATGTTTTGTTAGTGGGATAGATTGTAAAGAGGAACACTGCAGCAGGCCTGTTGGCCTGCTGCAGTGTTCCTCCTTTCTTATGTTCTTATGTTCATGAGTTAAGTGAGGGATGTTCAGGAGTTAAGGGAAGGATGTTCATGAGTTAAGGGAAGGATGTTCATGAGCTATGGAAGAGATATTTCATGAGTTTAGGAAGGAACTGATGTTCATGTGGTGAAGGAAGGAATGATTCTCACAATGTTATTGAAGAAGGGATGTTAATGAGGATGATGTTGGTGTGATGTAGTCTGGTGGCCTGTACACCTGGCTGTAGCAGGATAACCATATAAGAACAGCAAAAGACACCGAACAGTTATCAGGTATGTACAATATATGTACCAGATACGTACAATAAATAAAATTCAGGCAAGAGACACAGTGAGAACTGTTGCGACCAGACTGGAAGATAAATCTGCCAAAATTGATTCACAAGTGTCACGCAT
>NW_026471803.1:0-2500 GCF_026875155.1 Cherax quadricarinatus | reverse complement strand
TTTCAGTAGTGTAATGATGGACATGTGGCATGTAAGAATTTAGTAAATGTATTAGGTCATCGTAAAATGCTTCATAAAGATCTGATATGTTAGTTAAAGATTATTATGTTGTTTTGGCACTGAGAAGTGCCTTTGATTGTTCGGCAGTAGTAATTTATACAGGTACTGATTTGATTCATTTAAGTCATTAACTAAGAGGTTTGGTAATCAGGATCAATGCTTGTAATCATAAGATTGTAGTGAATCTAGAGTTAGAATTAAGTATAAAACAAGTAAAATAGTCATTAATCTAAAAATTAGCACCTGTGATTATTTAACAAATGTAAAATAATGAGCTAAGGGCTAATACAAAAAAAGTGATGATCATATAATAGTGCCTTGGGAATATGATAGTAGGTAGTACTATAAAGTAAATTTTTTTAAAGTTATAATTATCGTTTAAACTTATAAAAAAAAGGGACTAATATAGGTTGTGAATAAAGGACTTTGAAATATAAATGTCAAATGGTGACTTATTCTACTTTAGCACCTGAGAATAGCAACCTTGATTATTTACAGTTTGGATATATAAAATACTAGATAGTTATATAAAGCTAAAATAAAGGAGAAAATATATAGGGATAAAATAAGTAATGGTAAGCAAAGTTAAATGACAGATGGAGAATTATAATATAAACTTATACATATAAAAATACAATTTGAAATGGTACTTGCAATTGCACTAGATCTGGTATGGGTTGTGACAGATCAAGTTTATAACTATATGATTTAAATTGACAAAATAAAAATTCACAATTAAAGTACAAAAGAATAATAGTATAAAATCACAATGGTAATGTCTTGGTTATAATTGATAGTAAGATGGTAGACAGGACCCAGTACGACCAGGTACAAAGGATAATACAAGGTTGGGGTTGAATATAAAAACTTGAAAATTTGGCAACAAAATGTTATGGAAGTATAAAATAATGTTTAATGTACAAAAGTAAAATTGACTGTTATAAATATGGTGTTTAATATAAATTTTAGTAAGTAATAATGATTACAAAAATAGGTGAAATAGTAATGTTTATATCATTCAATAATGCACCTGGTATTTACTTGAGTTATATGGCAGTACAAGGTAATTAAGATTAATCTAGGATAGTAAATGTGGTATTAAAAACGGTAAAGGTAATTAGACCAAGTAATTGTTATAAAATGTCAAAAATGGTTAAGAGTAAATTGAAATTTTTAGTAAAAAGTGATAATTTATAATTTTAGAAAGTAAAACAATTGATAGTATTTAAAAAAATATAGGTAGTAATATGGACAGAGAAAGTATCAATTCAGCTAATGTTCAAGCGAACAAATATAAATAAGAAAATCACATATAGGTGATTTATGCTTACTAGTAAAATCACAAAATGCGGTAGTTGATTTTTAAATACTAAGAGATTGTACAATAAAATTTGAACAAAAATGGGAGCAAAAAATACATAACACGTAGACTTTTTTTTGGCAGTTTGTTTTCTCTGTAAGATTAGTATCCCGGGAAAAATCGGATAGATCTTTTTTTTTCGTGTTTTGGGGCAGTTACCACATTTTTTTTCCCTAACTAGAATTTTCCCACCCGTGGAAGCATTTGGGTTTGGGTCATTTTCCCCCTTTTAAGCTGATCTATACAGGAGGTTCTGACGTTTTTTTGGGGACATCGTTTTTGTAACCTCCTTACTTTAATAATGCAAAAATAAATCTTTTTTCCTTATTGAGTTATCTAAAAAAACTTTTTTGGGGGTGGGATCCTAGAATCGGTTCTTTTTTTCAGATCTGGTACAATAACACTTGTTGGTCCTTTATACTGCAAGTAATTTCTTTACTGTTTGTTTGGTTCATATCCTGGGGGAAAAAAGGGGGATTTAACTATTTCGCGCCATAGGTTTTCTTGCCAGTTTTTAACTTCTTTGGGGGCAAAATAGTCACTGAAATGGTTATCTAAATTGTTCTTTCCCTTGTTTTCTGTTTTCAACCTTTATTAAAAAAAAATATTATTTGTTGGGGGTGGTTTTTAGACTGTTTGGATGGTTGTCACAGTTAGTATTCCCGGTGTTGATAACTTTTGTTCAAGACTGAGGGTTTTTGTTCCGGTTGTGCATCCTGGTGTCTTTTTTTTTAGCGTCCTCGAAGTTCATATTTTTTAATAAATAAGTTGGAGAGCATGATTTAGGGTTTCTGGATCGTTGGTATACCTGAGAGACTACTGGGGAGGTTGAATCCGGGGAAGAGGGAAAGGGGAGGATGGGCTGGGGGCAGCCATGTTTTTTTTTTTATTGTTGGGTGTGCCTTGAGTGGTGGTGAGGGGTGGTTGCGGGCCCGGGGTCCTCCTGGCTAACTTTTGAATAGTTGATTTTTCGGGTTTTTCTTTTGGGCCCTTTGGGGTTGTTTCCTCTTGATTTCGCCTTAAATACAGGAATTTTTTGTTGTTTAAAAAGAAGTTGTAGTATCAAAGCTTAGGGGGACG
>NW_026471802.1:0-12096 GCF_026875155.1 Cherax quadricarinatus | reverse complement strand
GTGTACAGCAGCAGCGCAACAGACGATGCTACAGCAGCAGCAGACGATGCTACAGCAGCAGCTGACAGTGCAGCAGCAGCTGCTGTACCACCAATAGTAGCGATGGTTGATTGGGGTTTATTATACAACCTGGCCAGCTCGGAGACACGCACTCCACTTTCATACTTATCAATGATCTTTTTCTTCATCTCTATAGTAATTCTCACCCTTATTGCTGTAGGGTTGGCACTAGAAGCTTTCTTGGGGCCCATGGTCACTTATTTTCCAGATAAAATCACCAAAAACACTGTAATAATACGAAATGTTACGATTCTATGCTTGGATGCTACCGCGGAGGCTGGCTGGTAAACAATGCCACCGGCGGAACATGTGAGGCTGGCTAAGGCGCACATTGGACGCGTCTTGGACGAACAGCGGTGAGCGGGTTTTTAAGCGGTATGCGAGGCAAAATTTTAGCGATAAAATGTATCGGTATGCGGATTAAACGTTATGTGATGCCAACGGTATGCGGGGGTCCACTGTAGTTATTTATTTCCCAGAAATTTGGCATAAAAAACATGGTCGTAAGTTGAGTGGTCGTAAGTCGAGGAGGCCATAAGTCGGATGGTAGGTGTGTGTGTGTGTGTGTGTGTATATATATATATATATATATATATATATATATATATATATATATATATATACATACAGGAGGGCCCCACTTATACGGCAGGTTAGGTTCCAGGCTACCGCCGTAAAGCGGAAATCGCCGTAAAGTGGAACACCCTTTTTTTCCACTTATAAATGCATACAAACACTAGATAACAAGTTTACTCTAACATATATTAAGTTAGCAATAGAACCAGGCATCAAAAACAATAAAAAAGTACAATACACACATAGTGCACTCATTACTTACCTTAAAATATTTATAGTCTTAATCTAGGGTGAACAAGTAGTATTTATTGTAAGAAAATCAAGTGTGGTAGTATGGTAATAGCCAGGCTACCTTACCAGGCCACCCCACCCACACATACTATTCTATGATATTTAAGCATCCCAGAGCGATAAAATGTATATACAGTTCACTCATTACTTACCTTAAAATATTTGTAGTCTTAATGTAGGGTCAGGAGTAAGTAAATGAGATAAAACGAATAAATGAGAGAGAGAAAGAATGAGTACATGAGAGGGGGCAGGCGCAGAGTTATGTAAACAAACCAGGCGAAGGTAAGTTTTGTAAACAAACGAAGTGTACACGTCTGGTTTGTGTACAAGTTACATTGTGTACAGGTTGTCTCTACATTGATACGGTAGAATTAATAAAGAAGAACACTCCCATTCTCATGTAACATCATTTTGAGAAGAAATGAAGCTCTGAGTGAAGGCAATGGAAATAAGTCGCACTGACTTTTTTGGGTTATCCTAGGTTCTCTACACGTATGTTGTTATGTATGATAATCTATGTAACTGTATTTGTGTATACCTGAATAAACTTACATACATACGAAAGGAATAATTTTCTACAGTTACCCCAGTAACACATTTTCTCTTATGTTAGATTAGAGAAAATGTTATTCTTGCCGTCACTTGTACAAGTTATGTGGCTCCCACATCTTATATTTATGTTTATTTATTCTATTGTGGGGTGTATTTATCATCTTTTTATGTTATGTATCGTGTTTATTATATAATTTAAAAAAAAATATCGTGGATGGATTAATGAAAATGTGTATATTAACGTAATATACGACATTTAATGAGATTCGGTGAGTATTGTTATTATTATCATTTCTAATATGGCGTCACTTGTGCAAGTCGTCTGCTACCACATCTCACATTTATGTTTATTTATTCTACTGTGGGGTGTATTTATCTTATTTATATGTTATGCATCGTGTTTATTATATAATTTTGAAAAAAATATCATGGATGGATTAATGAAAATGTGTATATTAACGTAATATACGACATTTAAATGACTCGATGATTATTATTATCATTACTAATATGACGTCTGGAGACATAAGACACTTACCAATTTTAATGTGTACCTGCATGCCAGCACAGTATGTAAGTTTATTTAGGTACAGGTATACATAAGTATAATTATCAGAGTATATAAATATGAAATAACTTTTAAAAACATTTGAAATTTTGGAGTTTCCAGACAAAATGGAGAGACTTAGTGCTTACTGAGCTCATGGAGAATGTAAACAAACAGGGTGGGGCACGGTGACCGTATTAGAAAGTCAGGTGGGGGGAGCCGTATAGCGAGTTTTGGTCATAATTTGAAATGTCCGTATTAGCGGAACGCCGTAAAGTGAAACGCCGTAACGCGGGGCCTTCCTGTATATATATATACAGGTCTCCCTCAACATTCGCGAGGGTTAGGGGATCAAGAGCCTCGCGAATGTTGAAAAACCGTGAATGTTTGGTGCCCCAATATATTGTAGGGAAATATAATACAATACTGCTTCCTTAACTTGTTAAACCATGAACAGTCATAAAATACATGAAAACGTCATAATTGTACTAAATATATACATGTTATGCTTTAATAACATGTATGTTATTAAATACCACAGACTCCACCAATGCCTCCACCACTTCCCCAACCACTGTGAGTCCCTACTACCCTCCCTCCGACCCCCGCAACTGGCAGCCAGCCCTCCCACCACTCAGTGTGGTGAGTGTTTTGTTTGTTCATTATTTGCTATTAACCCTTTGACTGTCGCGGTCGTATATATACGTTTTACGAGGTGCCGTGTTTGACGTATATATACTCATAAATTCTAGCGGCTTCAAATCAAGCAGGAAAAGCTGGTAGGCCCACATGTGAGAGAATGGGTCTGTGTGGTCAGTGTGCACCATATAAAAAAAATCCTGGAGCACGCAGTGCATAATGAGAAAAAAAAAACTCCGACCGTTTTTTTTTTAATTAAAATGCCGACTTTGTGGTCTATTTTCGTATAGTATTTATGGTTGTATTCTCGTTTTCTTGGTCTCATTTGATAGAATGGAAACATCTTACAGAAATAGAGGTGTTTTTTGATTTATTTTACTATAAAAAGAACCTAGAAATGGAGCTCAAAGTAGGGGAAATGTTTGATTTTTGCCAATGTTCAAAAGTAAACAAATGATGCCATTGTCCAATAAATGTCCAACTAGCCATTCTAATATGCAGTCATGAATGGGTTGATGTTATTTATACAGTTATTACAGCATTGCAGTAGTCTGCATAATAGTAAGTCTAATATTTTTTGTTTGAATAAAAATTCAAAATAGAAAGCAAGAGTAATATCAGAGGGGCCTGGAGACGTGACTGATGAACAAAGAAAACGATATTTTAGAGCCTGGAATGTCTGCATTGTTCATTCTGAACCTTATTTTGAAATTGTCATATTTTTTAGTTTTCGTGAAATTGGCCAAATTGCAAATTTCTGACCAAATTATTGGGTAGTTGAAATCAGTAAATGGGCATTTTTTTGTACTCAATCGATAGAAAAAAATAAAAGTTCAAAAGGAAATAGCTATGGGGTTTGGGCGACTGGAACAACGCAATTAGCCAAAAATTTGGGCTAAAAGTGGGCGAAATCCCCCCAATTTGTAAACAGCCCCGAGGTCGCCCCTTGCGAGAGCAAAATTCCATCAGTTTTCCATCAAATTTCGTTTTTTTTGGTGTCATTAAAGGGGGGAAAAGTTTTCTCTATATTTCATAAAAAAAAAATTTTTTTTTTTTTTTTTTTAAATTTTTTGCGGACCCAAGGAGACACCTCGGATTGGGGGTTGGGGGACAGTAAAGGGGTTTAAAAACTACAGTTTAAATAATGTAAACCCATTCATGACTGCATTTTGGGAATGGCTTTTGGGGAAGGTTTTTGGCGGTGACATCTTGTGTTTAGTTTTAAAAACCAGAAAAAAATCAAACATTTCTCCCTACCCCTAAAAATTAACAATAGAAAACAATAATAATAAAAAATAAAATAATAGATAAAAATGAAAAAGGGAAAAATTGTAAAAAAATACGAGGGAGGGTTTGACACATCGTCAGTGTGGCTTTGTTTTTTTGTGGAGGGGGCCCCATTGTCTCCCTGCTTTTTCCAAACTTTTCCCACAAAAATTCGCTTTTGGAGGCGTGGTATTTAAAACATATATGTTAAAATAATAATAGTACTTTTAAATTTAACTGTTATTATTATTATTAAAAAATTTTGGATTTTTTTAAAAATTACCACTCCCTCAATCGCTTCCTCACCAGCGGGCCTCCCCCACGCTCGTCGTTTTTTTTCAAAAATCCCCACACTGGGGGGTGGGGGGGCGGCTGCCATTTGGCGGGGGTCGGAGGGAGGGTATTTAGGGACTCGCGGGGTGGGGGGGAAAAATTTGGCATTTGATTTGGCGGTGGGAATTTGGGGGTTGGGAATTTGGCGGGGGGGGGTTTTTTGGGGTTGGGTTTCCCGCGAAAATTTTGTAAACCCCGCGAATATTGAACTTGTTTGTTGGGGAAAGGAACCGTTATAATATATTTTATATATTTATATATATTTTTTTTTTAAACAAGGGGGGCCATCCCCCACCGGGGGCGGGAGCCCCAAAAATGGGAAAGAAAACCCCCAAAAAGAAAAAAATTTCATCATCATTCAACACTTTCCCCAAACTCAACATTTTTCACTGCTTTTGCAGAGGTGCTCGAATAAAACATTTTTTGAAGCATAAAATTTAATCGTTCCCACAACATACCCCCCAAAAATGCCAATACCCCAAACCCCCCCCCTTTAAAGTGCAGGCATTGAAACTTGCCTTTTCCCAGGACTCAAGCCCCAGTTATATAAAAAAAACCCGGTTTTCCCCTAAAACCCTTTTTTCATAAATATTCCCCTGCTCACATCCAACTTTTTTCGTCAGGTCCCAAATACCTTTGGGTCTCCTTTCCTCCTATCTAACATGCTAAAGCCGTTGCGGGAAAAGCCCAAAACCCCTCGCCCACAAACCCCTTTACCACCCCCCTCCAAAACCTTCCCGAGGACGCCCCCTACACGCCTTTTTTTCCCCTACCAGTTTTATTTTGCTCTCCTTTGTCTTTCTACTTTGTTCCCATTCTTCTAAATGACCAAACCACCTCAAAAAATTTCTTTTTCAGCCCTCTGACTAATACTTTTATTAATCCACCCCAAACCAAATTTCCACACTTCAAATTTTTGGGCCTAATATTTACCCCACACTTTCCCTTTTTGAAAGGAAAATTCCACTGCCCCCAAAACCGCCTCCTTGCCAGCTTTTAAAACCCAAAGCTTCAACCCATAAAAGAGTGTTGGTAATACTATACTTTCATACTTTCCCCTTTCTTTGCCCCCCATAGATAACATTTCTTCCCTCCTCAAGGCACCATTCTTTTTTTTTTCCCTTTTCTAAAATTCTTTGATTAACCTTACATTCAAAAACCCACCCGGGGACACGGTTTTTTCCCCAAAATACTGAAAACTTTAACTTTTCCCATATCCTCCCCCCAATTTGATATCCAATTTTTCTTTTCAAAATTCATTTGATATTCTCTTTCCTTTTTCTTTTTATGTTGACTTGCAACTTTCTACCTTTTGACCCCTTTTAAAAAATTTGGTCCACAAAACCCTTTTCCCTTTTTTCTTTGGGAATCTCCCTAAGCACGTATCATCAGAAAAAAGAAACTGGGGGTCATTTCCCCATTTTTTTATTTATTCCCCATAATTTAATCCCCCCTTCCCAAAACCCCCCTAGCTTTTTTTTCTTTTACAACCCCATCTATAAAAAATTAAAAAAAACCTTTGGTTTGACTTTTCAAACCCGTCTAAGCCCTTTACTTTTACCAGGAATTATTTCTCCCTTCTTTTAAAAACCCTAACCCCTGTGCCTAAATTACCCTTAAAAAAAACTTTTCAGAATTTAGTAACTTACCCCCTTTTTCCTAAATTGCAATTTCGGGAAACATTGCCCCCTTTTCCCACTTTATCAAATCCCTTTTTTTAAATTTCATAAATGAAATTTAAAAAATTCCCAAACTTTATTTTAAAAACTGCTCACATTTATGCTTAAATTGAAAAAACATTTAAATTCAAAACACCCCCTACCCACTCAAAAACCCCCTTTCTGGGGGGTTGGAAAGAGGGGGAAAAGGGAAAGGTTTTGTGGGCAAAAGGGGCTTGGAATTCCCAGAAAGCTTTGCTGAGCGTGTTGGGGAGTAAAATGGAGACGATGATACTTGGGCCTGAGATCGGGTTGGAGTTTTGAGCGGGGTTAATATTTAGTGAAGGGATTCAGGGAAACCCGGTTATTTTTTATAGAATTATTTCGGGAAAAGGGGAAGTACAATGCCTGCACTTTAAAGGAGGGGTTTGGGATATTGGAAAGTTTGGGGGGATTTGTTGGGTATTTTTATACGTATTTGTTCTAAATGTTGTATTCTGAGCACCTCTTGAAAAAAGGCAGTGATAATGTGTGGTGTGGTGAAAGTTTTTTGAATGATGAAAGTATTTTTTTTTTGGGGATTTTTTTTTTTTTTTTGGGTCCCCCTGCCTCGGTGGGAGAGGGCCCTCGATTGTTGAAAAAAAAAATTTTTTTATATATATATTAAAGGTGTGGGTTTGGTTTGATAGCAAAAACCCGGGAAGTACTACTGCCTGCCAGATGCAAAAACAGAAACCTGTAACTGTTTTGCATGATGGTGGGGATTGCTGGTTTCTTTTTTGTTCTTAAAACGCTAGAAAACCCTGGATATCTTGCTATCCTCCCTTACATTTTGGTCACACTTACGCATGCACATGAATATATTTATTTTAATACATCTGGGGTTTTTTCCCTTTTTTTAAAAATAGCTCTTGTTCTTCTTTATTTCTTCTTTTTTTCCTTGGGGAAAGGGGAAAGAATCTTCCCTCCGTAACCCTTTGCATTTCGTATGGGCGACTAAAATCCCGGGAGCAATGGGCTAGAAACCCCTTTTCCCCTGTGACTTTCAAAAAAAGAGAAGAAGAAAAACTTTATAAAACTGGGATGCTTGAATTTTGCTTTGGAGGTGGGTGCGGAGGGAAAAAGAAACAGAGGGATTGTGTTGTTAGAAGGGAAAAGAATTTGGGGTGTCCTGGCCCCTAAGCGAAACAAAGCTGAAGGGGGTAGGGGGGGTTTCGGGGGAGGAAATAAATGGGATTAAATCTGGAGTTCTGAGAGAGTTAGAGCAAAGGAAGGGGGGGGGGGCCAGTAATGTTGAAGGATCGGGTTAGGAAGGAGAAAAGAAAAAATTTGAAGGGTGAAATTTTCACGAATTTTTTTTTGGTTTAAAACGAAAAGGTTTTGGGATGCAAAAAGTGGGCTAATAAGCGTGGTATGCCCCCTGGAGAGAGAGGAATGAAGAAGAGAGGGGAGAGGTTTTTGGGGAAAGATGTTAAGTGAATGTTAGGGCCTTTAAACCCCAAGTGAGAGAGTTTTTTGTGGTAGGGGACCTGAATGTAAAGTGGAAAAAACTTTTAGAGAGGGTATGGTGGGTAAGTTTGGGGTCCCAGGTTGTAAATGAAAAAGGGGGGGCCCCTTTGAATTGGGAACTTTGTATAAAAGGGGGGGTTTTTGTTTAGGTAATACATTTTTTAAAGGGAAAAAGAGAAAAATAAGTTCCCCAAGTTTTATGAGGTAGGGCAAAATGACAGTAGTTTGTGGATTATGTATTCGTAGATAAAAGATGTTGAGTAGATTTCCCGGGGTTTGTACTTTGTTTAAAGGGGGCCACAGTTTATTTCAGATCACTTTTTGTTGTCCCTTCCCCTGAAAAGTAAAAGGTAGAGGGGTACAAGGAGAATAAAAAGTCAGGGAAGAGAGACGGGGAAGGTTTTTTTAAACAAAAAGGGGGGGGGCAGTTTTGGGTAAGATATAAAACAGGTATTGGAAGATAGATGGGGGTAAAGAGAGATAGGCAATGGGGTTTGAAGAGGTTTTTGGGGGAGGTTTAAAATGTAGTGTTGGGTGTTCAGCAGAAGTTTTTGGGGGTTTAAAAAAAAGTGGGTGGGGAGGGAAAAAGGGGGGCGATTTGGGGGAAAAGATGATGTAAAGAGGGGTTGTAAAGGGGGAAAAAGTTGGATATGAGAAATTTTTTAAAAAAGTAGAATTTATGCAAGGAGGGGAAAAGTATATGGAGAAAAGGAGGGGAATTTAAAAGGGTTTAAACAATGTAAAAAAAGAGCAAAGAAGAAAGTGGGTGGATGTTTAAAAACAAAAAAATTTTGTTGAAAATAGAAAAAAATTTTGGAGGGGGAGATTTTAAAAAGTTAAGGAAGCCCGGGGAACAAATGGATTTGTCAGTTAAAAATTGGGGAGGAGAGTTATTAAAAGGAGGTTGAGGTTTTTGGGAAGATGAAGGAATTTTTTTGAGGAAATTTTTTAAAAATTTTTGAAAAATAGGGAAGCTTTGATTTCGTGTATAGGTCAAGGAAGGGGAAAAACATTTTTGTAGGAATGGGAAGGGGCCCCGTTTTGAGCGTGGGGAAGTTTGTGGGCAGTAGGTAAAAAAGAAAGGGGGTTTTAAGGGAAACCCGGGGTTGATGGGATAAAAGAAAAAAAATTTTTAAAAGGGGGTTTTTTTAAATTTAAAATTAAAATTTTAATTTTAAATTTTTAAAAAAAATTTTTTTAATTTTAAAACACTTTCCTTTTTTAAAAAAAAAAAAATTCCCTTTTAACTTTTTATACCAAAATTTTTAAATTTAATTTTATTAAAAATTAAATAAAAAAATTAAAAAAAACAAACTTCAAAAATTAATCTTTCCCCCTTTTTTAAAAAAATTTAATCCCTTTTAAAATTTTAAAACTTTTTATTTATTTTTAAAAAACCTTTTAACATTTCTTCAAATTTATTATTTTAAATATTAAAACCAAAATTTTTCAATTTTCAATTTTATTAAAAAATTTTCCCAAAAAACCCCCCCAACCCCCCCAAAAAAAAACCCAAAAAAACACCCCAAAAACCCCCCCCCCCCCCCCCCCCCCACCCAAACCCAAAAAAAAAAAAAACCCCCCTAAATTAAAAATTTCAATCCCCCCCCCTTTTACCCCTTTTTTTTGGCAATGTTTGGGAGGGATTGTAAGGAGGTTTTGAATTTCACAGTTAAGTTTTTCCCGGGGTAGTAAGGAAAGTTTGAGAATATAAAAAAGGGGGAAATTTAAAATAAAAAACCAGAAAAGGAAGGTATGAGGGTTTAAAAAAAAGATTGGGGGGTTTTTAAAAAGGGAATAAATTGGGGATTTGGAAGAGGGTTTGGGGGGTTAAAAGATTAAAGGGGGCCCCCAAAAAAGGGGGTTCGCCGTTTATTCTTTCTGATGAATGGTTTGGGGCTGCATGGGAACTTTTTGGATTGGAAAAAAAAGGGAAAAGGGTGGAAGGGGGGTTGGCCAAAAAAAACTTTTTTAAACGGGGGGTTTTTCTTTTGGGGGGCGGGGGCAAAGAAATTTGTCCTTGGAGGCAAAAAGGGGGGGAAAAGTATGGGTATAGTTTTACCAAAGCTCTTATATGGGGTTTTGAAACATGGGGGATGAAATTTTTTTGCCCGCTGGGAGAAGGGGAGGCAGTGGGATGTCATGTTGAGGGGAATGTGTGGTGTGAAATAAGCAGAGAAATTTTGTAGGGTTTGGGGTTTAGGGAGGGTGCGGGTTTTCCAAAAAAATGTTGTCCAGAGGGCCCGGGGGAAGGGTTGTTGAAAGGGGGTTTTTGGGAAATTTTAAAAGAGAATTGGGGCGAAAAAAGGGGTGCTTCAAAAGTGTAAAAATCGTAGTCGAGAAAAAGGCGGGGTTGGGGTCGGCCTTGGTAGGGTTTGGGGGGAGGGGGTAAAGGAGGTTTTTGGGTGCAGGGGGGTTGGACTTCCCGAAAGGGATGCCATGAGCGTATTTGATTGGGCGAATGTAGACAAATGGTTTTTTTACTTGATTTTGCTGTGGAATTTTGGGGCAAAGTAAAATTTTGAAGGGAATTCAGGGGAAAAACCCGGGAAAGGGGGGGGCTTTTAGTCCTGGAGATGGAAAGTACAGTGTCTGGGACTCTTAAGAAGGGTGTTAATTTTTTGCAGTTTTATAAATGTTGGGGTAAAATACCCTCTGGCAAAGGGGGCAATGGAGTGAATAATGATGAAAAAATTTTTTTTTTTCGGGCCACCCCGCCTTTGGGGGGAAAAAAGGCTTTTGGGGTTAAAAAAATATTTACATGTAAAACCCTGGACAAAAAAAAAAATTTCCTTCAGGGGGAGAAGAAAAAGGGGGAGGGTGTAAAAATGGTTTAAAAGGGAGTGAGTTCGGTGGGCATTTTCCGCATGCCTTCCTGTGTCTGGAAAGATACTGCCAAAAAAAGGAGGGGGTCACTGCGGCCCGAGCTTGCAGGGGTTTTTGGGCTCTTCAGAACAGAGAAGCTTCCCCTGTAGTTTGTCGCTCCCGGGGTCACTCAGCCGGGCCCAACTTGTTGGTGCCCCCGGGGTGAGGTATCATCATTTTCAACAAAGTACATTTTTACAAGATTGATGGGCTGAAAAAAACATCGACTCCAGGGAGGGACTGATTTCCCTTTATACTCCCCCTCTCCTTTCGCCTTCCCCTTTTTAAATTTGGGCTGGGTGAAGCCACGTGTGGGAAAAGTTTTCCCGAATAAAGATTCCCAAAAATGCTGCATAAGTGTCTCAATTTCAATTGTGGGTTTTTAAAAAATTCATCACACCTAGTTTGGGGTTTTTGGGCAGGCTTTGGGGAGTTTCAAAAAAAGGTTTGGGTAAGTAAAAGAGGGGAGGGGGTTTTTGGGTTTGAGTGGGGCTTGCACATCAGGCTTATTTCTTTGGGTTTGCTTGAACAAAGGGGGGGTAAATGTTTTTTTAGTTATAATTTAAAGGGCCTCTTTGTATTTGGGGAAAAGGCCCCTGCATTTTCTCCTCCTTTTTTATGTTCTTTAACTAAATTTTGGGCAAGTGACTAGGGGACATTTCCCAAAAGGCACTGTAAATGGGGGTGTACTTTCAGCAAGAAATGGAGTGAGTTGTAGCAAGGGGACTCAGGCGAGGGAATCATAGCGCATAACCAAAAACTAAAGTGAGCGGGGAGCCCTTTAGAGTGACAAAATTTTTTGTGCAGGTGCTCACTGAAGCTATGACACGAGTCAGTTTCCTGCCAACAGGGCCTTAAATTTTCCCGCTTGACAATGTTTTCTTTCAGTAGTGAGAGTCATAAACTGAGATTAGTCTAAGTGTTGGAGATTAGGGCTAAGTGGGCTCAGACTGGTTTTCTAAAATAGCTTTCACCTTTACAGTCAAAAAGGGGGCATGAAAAGAGCTTTAATGGGGGAAGTTTAGCGTTGCCTCAGGCCCTGGTGTCTACGAGCAGCAAGAAAAAGGCTTAATTTTACCCTGGGGACTCGACGCTCTAATCGAAAGCCTGGGCTGACTAGCGTCAGTCGTCGAACGGTCACAAAGGGGGCCTGTAGCACGGGGGTGCTTTTCAATTTGGCCCGCCCCTCAGCCACACTGTGGTCTAAACAAATCTGGGGTAGACCACTTCATCAGGGCACACAAAACTGCAACACCCCCATTTTCCCCATGCCCGTTTCAAATGGCTTTCACTAGCCAAAAGACGTTTTTTTGCAAAAAAAGAAAAACCCAAGGCATTCAAGAAAAAGAGAACAAATAGTAAGAAACAGTTTACAGAGGAAATTAAACGTGAAATTTTTTTCTCAATCGTTCTCGACAATACTAAAACAAATTTCTCATGTGAAAATATAACCCCTGTCAAAAGTTTTAATGTGGGGACGTCGTGGGGTTTTCGTGGGGGGAAAATTTAGGCGCTTGTGATGTCAGGGGAAATGATGTGGGCCCGATGGTGACGTATGGGTGATGCTAGGCAAACAGACAAAAAAACATGTTTTCTTTTTTACATTGGCTTGGTAAAACCCCTGTGGTCCCCCAATGGCTAGTAAATCCACGTGACCTTATCCCCACGTGAAACGAGTGACCTCAGCCACTAGTTTAAAGGCTCTGGCAAAAAATTTTACAAAAGATTAGAAAGGGGGGGGATTTAGAGGGGTAGTGGTTTAAAAGGTGGTAGCAAACGAAAAGTGGGTTTGGGGGAAAC
>NW_026471801.1:0-33446 GCF_026875155.1 Cherax quadricarinatus | reverse complement strand
CTATTAGCTGGAGGGAAATAGATGCCAGGTACCTTGACCGTTGAATAGTGGTCAAAAGGGTGTCGGCACAATAGTAGACTGACAGTAGACATGGTTCTTGAATGATTGTATGTCTCAACCTCTTTGGAAAATTTTTGTGATTTCATACATGAAGGGTAAACTTGTCAGACCAATGGAAAAAAATGGCACATGTCAATTTTCAAAACAAATGATAGGAAGAAAGAAACCTTTTCAATTACAGATCTGTCCTGTTGACAGTGTTCCTGTAAAACTAGTTTGAAAAACATGAGAGAAAAGCTAATAGAACACATGGGAATATGGAAGAAATCTAATAGCAAATGCAGTATTGTGGTTTGCTTTGCAATTAGAACATTCCTGTGCTGTATATCAAGTCTATTAAACTGCTGCAATAGATTTAGAGTAATTAGGAAACAAAATGGATAAGTAGGTGCATTCATTTAAATTTTATAAAGCTGTCAATGAGTTCCATGTGAAAAAAATAATCAGGAAACTGCAGTATAGAGGAGTAAAAGGCAAAGTACTTTGGTACATGATTGTTTAAATGGCAAGCAAAAGCAACCACTGACAGAGAGTAAAATGACCAGACTGTGATTGTTATGTGGAAAAGCAGACTTTCTACAGGAACAGCCTGTTTAATCAGGCAATTAACAAGGAAGGTTGCCTCAAGCCAGGCTACAGTGGTATAAGAAACCTTGAAACTGGTCCCAGGTAAGTTAGATATATCACTGGGTAATGTGATCAGTGGGATGCTGCAAGGATTGGTGCTTTCCCACTGTATTTGTGGTTTACTGTATGCAGATCATCTGCCAGAAACTAACAAAAACTACATAGTTTATGGATGATATAAAAAGACTGCATGATATACCCAAAAAATTACATTGTATCATTGTATGAAGACATGAGTAAGAACATAAGAAAGGAGGAACACTGCAGTATGCCTGTTGGCCATACTAGATTGAACAAGTGCATTAACAGAAAGATGGTAAAATTTTTGATAAGTCCCTTGTATTTAAAATGCAAGAAAATATTATGACATCAAATAGAGATAGACTTATGAATCAACGACACATAATACGTGACTAAATCCTTGTGTATTTTTTCCAGAGTGTAAAACTATACAGCCTATGGTCAAGTGTCCATTAAGTCCTCGTAGACCACGACGCATGCCATCGCCCAAACTCCGCGGTCGTGCAGTTTCACCCCTAGCAATATTTGATGGCCCAGGTAATAATGGTTAATTATTTATTTTGAAGACATTCTCATTGCAACATGTCTTTTTAAGTTGCTGACAGAATTCACTATTTGTGTGTGTGTGTGTGTTCGTGCAAATACATACATCATACATGCATAGTCTCCTATTATGTGGTTGCAGGAGTTGATTCACATCTGGCCCCGCGTCTTCGTAGTCACTGCTAGGTTGGCTCTACTCACTCCAAGAGGCTTATCGTACCTTTTAAAGCTATGTATGTACCCTATCTCCATTACTTCACTCTCCAGATTGCTCCACTTCCTGACAACTCTAAGGCTGAAGAAATACTTCTAACATCCCTGTGACTCATCTGAGTTTTTTAACTTCCAGTTGTGTCCCCTTGTTCCTGTATCCTGTCTCTGAAATATTCTGGCCCTGTCCACCTAGTCATTTCTTTGTATTTTATGTCATTATCATGTCACCCCTTATCCCTCTGCCCATGCTGTCAGGTTGAGTCCCATTAACCTTTCCTCATAAGGCATACCTTTAAGCTCCAGAACTAGTCTTGATTCAAACTCTTGCACTTTCTAATTTCTTGACAAGGTGTGCATTTTATACTTATGCTGCATACTCCAATATAGACCTGATATACACTGTGTGTGTGTGTGGGTGGCTGTCTGGCTGTCATGTCAGTAGTAGTGTACTCATAGTAACTGTTACATGGCTGTGTGTAGGTGCCTGGCTGTGTGTGGATGGCTGGCTGGCTGGCTGGCTGGCTGTGTGTGGCTGGCTGGCTGGCTGGCTGTGTGTGGGTGGTTGGCTGGCTGGCTGTGTGTGGGTGGTTGGCTGGCTGGCTGTGTGGGGGTGGTTGGCTGGCTGGCTTGTGTGGGTGGGTGGATTGTTGTGGGAGGTGATGGTGGTGGTTGTGGGTGGTTGTGCGTGGGGTGGTGGTGATGGTGGTGCGTGGTTGTGGGTGGAGTGATGATGGTGGGCGTGGTTGTGGGTGGTGGTGATGGTGGGTGGTTGTGGGGTGGTGGTGGTTGTGGTTGATGGTGGTTGTGGGTGGTGTGGTTTTGTGGGTAGTGATGGTGGTGGTGGTTGTGGGTGATGGTGGTGGTTGTGGGTGGTGATGGTGGTGGTTGTTGTGGGTGGGTTGATGGTGGAGGTTGTTGTCGCGGTTGGTGGTTGTTGTGGGGTGGTGATGGTGGTGGTTGTTGTGGGTGGTGATGGTAGGGGATGTTGTGCGGTGGTGATTGGTTGGTGGTTGTTGTGGGTGGTTGATGGTGGTGGTTGTTGTGGGTGGTGATGGTGGTGGTTGATTGTGGGTGGTGGTGCATGTTTGTTATGGGTGGTGGTGGTAGCGGTGGTTGTGGACGGTGGTTGTGGGTGGTGGTTGGTGGTGGTTGTGGGGTGAGTTGTGGGTGGTTGGTGTTGTGGGTGGTGGTGGTTGTGGGTGGTGGTGGTTGTGGGTGGTGGTGGTGGGTGGTGTGGTGGTGGTTGTGGGTGGTGGTTGTGGGGTTGGTGCGTGGTGGTTGTGGGTGGTGGTGGTTGTGGGTGCGTGGGTTGGTTGGTGGTTGTTGTGTGTGGTGGTGGGTGGTGGTTGGGGTGGTTGGGTGAGTGGTTGTGGGATGGTTGGTGGTGGTTGTGGGTGGTGGTGTGGATGTGGGTGGTGGTGGTGGTTGTGGGTGGATGGTGGTGGTTGTGGGTGGTGGTTTTTGTGGGTGGTGGTGGTGGTTTGTGGGATGGTGGTGGGTGGTTGTGGGTGGTGGTGGTGGTTGTGGGTAGGTGTGATGACTGATAATGACAAAAGTACAAAAGTAACTAGGGTAGTGTTAGGTGGTGAAGCGGGACACCATGGTGATACACAGTCATTCAACAGAAAAAAATAAAAAGGGGGGAAGTTCTAAGATTCTGCGTGCCTCAAATTATGAATGCGCTTTTAGTGCAGAGACATAAAATAAACATCTGAGCCTTATTAATCATTTTAACCTTAAGCTGGTAATGGTCCTTGATCATTTAAATGTTGCTTATTGAAAGAGAAAAATAAATGCATTTTAGTATAAACTTACTAGTATTCGTTACGCTGAACGATGCTGTCAGCTTCTTTCTGTCCAATCCAATGTTTTGGGGTGTTTATTCAGTCAACATTCGTTACCGAGTTGTTAAAAAAATTAATTACCTAACAAAGCTATCCATTTTTTCAGAAGTTCAAGATTTTTACCCAAGTCAATTAAAGAGCGTTCAATGATACGTAGCTAATCTCGCCATGTTGTTGCTCCAGCAGCCCAAGGAATATGTAACAATAACAACTTGACTGAATTTGGAGCCTCTACCTGGAAGAGTACTCTATAGACTATATATAAGACTAAAATACATGGGAAAAATAAGGGAAAGCGAAGAGTACCTTCCGAGTCGGGTCAAAATCATCGTTGTGAGAGTCGTTCCGGATCCGTAGAGCTATGAAGATATCGTCATCAATTAGAAAGAAGTCCCGCCAAATAACTACCTGCAGGACCAAGAAAGATTACACGTGTGAAAATGCTTTCACTGATGTGAAAATATATTCAATAACCTGTAATAAATAAAATGTACGGTAAAGGCACCACAATGTAATTACAATTAGTGTACATGATGTACCGTGATCGATTTTCCAAGATTCTACCCTCTCAAAGAAACGGACAAACGTGTTACAATTTAGTATATTTATTTAAAGGAAAAAGTTTTGCACGAATGGCTTCTCTATCTATAGGACTGATGAAGCCAAAAGAACTGTACCAAACTGTTCTTTTTATAGTCTGTCGGGATCACCATACCTTTACCTCTGGGTCAAGACTGAGGCTAGGCTTCCTTGTTGGCTGATCAACTAGGCTGACGTGCTAGTAAACCGCATACCCATCACACCTTGTTAATAAGACAATATATAATGCAAGACACTATTGCCAAGAATTTCGTCCCACTACGGACCTCACTAATTCTTACTTGGGAATTAATGAAATCCCTGGTGGACAAAGACGCCTTCTTAGTAAAATGCCATAAACCACATACTGTGTCTTATTAACATACTTGTGTGGTATACTGTACCAACTGATACCCAGTACCTTGCTAATCTGCAATATCTTTTATATCTGCTGTGGCTTCAGTGTTTTGGGCCAGGATATAATAATGCATGCTTTCTAATTGTAAGAGGGTTAGACCATGGGGGGTTACCAAGTGACAGGGTGGACAAGGAAGAAAAACACTGAGAGGCAGATCAATGTACGCGAGGTCCCAGTTGAAAGTTTAAATGCACAGACGAGTCACAAGAAGTTAGAAATTATTTTTGCCTTAGAGTGGCAAGGAAGCGGAACGGACCTAGACAGTAAACGATAAGAGGCAGGAATCCATACTTAAATTGAAGAATATGTATGAAAAGGGCTCACAGACCAGTAAAACGTAAATCCTGATTAGAGGGTGGGCCAGCCTGACGACTACCCCTGAAAGGGTGGCCCACAAAATGAGAGGACTGGTGAAAGAGGGGGGAGGGAAGAGAGGGAAAAGGGTCAGGACAGATGAGTAAAGGAAGGCAGGCGAATGCTCGTGTGTGGGAGAGAAGCTGAGGGAAGGGAAGGTTACACGTAGGGGGAGGGGAGGGCAGTTGACCTGTGAGTCTTACTACACCAGAGGAACTAATTTTTAGTAACACCCGTTGACTGCGACCTGCCCAGGTTGGCAACACTGTTGGCTGGTCACATACTGGAGTAACTGCAGCAGTGCAGTGGTGGGTGATGGGGCCAGCCAGTGCTGAGTGGTGGCAGCAGTGTGAGTGGGTGGCAGCCAGTGCTGAGTGTTGGCAGCAGTGCCTGAGTGGTGGCAGCCAGTGCTGAGTGGTGGCCAGCAATGCTGACTGGTGGCAGTATTGCTTGAGTGGTGGCACCATTGTCTGCTGTGTGGTGGCACCAATGCTGAGTGGTGGCAACAATGCTGCGTGGTGGCACAATGCTGAGTGGTGGCACCAATGCTGAGTGGTGGCACCAATGTTGAGTAGGTGGCACCAATGCTGTGTGGTGGCAGAGTGTAGAGTGGATGGTGGTGGCAGCAGTGCCAGAGTGGTGCGTGGTGGCAGCAGTGCAGAGTGGTGCGTGGTCTGGCAGCAGTGCAGAGGGTGCGTGAGTGCAGCAGTGCAGAGTGTGCGTGGTGGAGCAGTGCAGAGTGGGTGCGTGGTGGCAGCAGTGCAGAGTGGTGGTCAGTGGCAGTCAGTGCACAGTGGTGCGTGGTGGCAGCAGTGCACAGTGGTGCATGGTGGCAGCAGTGCAGAGTGGTTTGCCTGGTGGGCATGCAGTGCACAGTGGTGCCTGGTGGGCAGAGTGCACAGTGGTGCCTTGGTGGCTCAGCAGTGCACAGTGGTGCTGGTGGCAGCAGTGCACAGTGGTGCCTGGTGGCAGCAGTGCACAAGGTGGTGCCTGGTGGCAGCAGTGCAGAGTGGTGCGTTGAGTGGCAGCAGTGCAGAGTGGTGCGTGGTGGCAGCAGTGCAGAGGTGGTGCGTGGTGCAGCTGTGCAGTGGTGGGTGGTGCAGCAGCAGTGGTGTGTGATGGCAGCAGTGTTGAGTGGTGGCAGCAGTGTGAGTGGTGGTGGCAGCAGTGCGTGGGTGGATGACAACAGTGGTGGGTGGTGACAGCAGTGGTGGGTTGGTGACAGCGTGGTGGGTGGTGACAGCAGTGGTAGGGTGGTGTCAGCGTGGTGGGATGGGTGACAGCAGTGGTGGTGGAAGTAGTGCCCCAGATGATAGTATAATACTGGGGGGTACTGCCAGCAGCAGTGGTGGGGGTAGTGGAGGGTGGTGACAGCAGTTGCTGCTTGGAAAGATTGAATGCTGAGTGGTAACAGCAACGGTTGTGGTGGCAGTAAGTGTAATATCTTAGCTGTGTTGTCCAGGGACAGTAGGAGGTCACACCATGATAGCATAACCATGCACAACTTGGGGACCATTACGCCTTCCCAGCTGGCCCTTACCTTAATCATGTCTTTCTTACGTGCTTAGTAGTCAAAATGGGGTCATTTGAAAAATCTTTCTCATCCTCCAAAGGCATTTTCGATATTGGCAAAGTATTGCAACATTTCTTGTGGATGACACTACTGACACTTGCTCGTCTACACTGAGCTACAGGTTACACTGCAGTTGTGTTCTTGTTATGTAGATCTTCCACTCACACAATGTTATGCTCAGCTTTATCAGAAAGATTAATGAGCAGTCAACTAAAGCAAATCATAATATTATACTCAACTGTGTTTTTTAAAGGCTCCATGTCAGCCTAGGAAAGGTTCCCTAAAGCATCTTAATTTTGGTACCATTCAGTATGCTTTGCACTTTCAGTCGTGTGTTGTCTGTGCTTATATAGCAACCAACACTGTTTAACATACCTCAATCATATACATCACAACAGAATAAATTGATGGGACAGACGTGATAAAAGGTCTAAGATTAAAATAGCGAGCAGGTATGGAAAGCAGTCAACCATCATAAAGCAAAATTTCTCAATCTTTTAATGAAATAAAGGGTACAAAAATTTAGAAGTAGGGTTAACCAAAGAAGGAAACACATTCACCATACTCATTTATAGCCCTCTTTCCAGAAGTGATAAAGATTCACAATCAAATGACTGTCCAACTGTCATCATTCTAACCATTCCCTCAAGAGTATAAGTACTGGGCATTTCTAACCTCCAGAACCCGAAGTACTGTACTGAACTACTTGCTAATCTCCCTCGTCTCTGATACCCCTATCTAACATTCCTACATAAGCATAAGTAAAGAAAATGTAATGATATAAATAAACCCCCAAACTTGGGGTGGGTCAATGCCCTCTATACTTAACATGGAGACAAACTCGGATATGTTATCGATGGCTTAATCCCTACCAATCGCCTTTGATACTCTACACTATTATCTACTATCTAAATTTTCTTAATTATCTATAATTTCAGAACAGTAGGTATCCTTTCCAAGATCGATACTATGTACCCATTCGGGCCTCCTTACCTTATTACCACTCTTAATAAACCCATACCTCACCTATGTATTTTGCTTGGGGGATCTACCACGGCCAATCACCTCAAACTTTTAATAACCCACGAAAAGCGGCAGTGAGGTTGATCACAAACCCAGTGCAGACAATACACCCAGCTCTCTTCTAAAACATGACTTAATTAATATCCATAATATACAACTAAATATTGATGCCTATTAATATAAGAACAATAAATTACTCCAATATCCACCCTCCACTCAAACTTCATCCTAAACAGCTTCAACAGAAAACACAGGGCATTAACTGTCAGCATCGTTGCTGATCCCCTACACGTGTTGTATAGTTTATCTGAGTATCATAGTTAATACCATCCTATGTTTACATACACACGACCCTTTGCTTGGCTAGTGACTTAGTTTGTATGACATTATATGTGATGCCGCAGCGAGTGCGTGGCGACGCGTTGCATCGGCCTCAGTTCCCCATAATCCAAGCAGGCGACAGCAGGACAGGGAAGTTTGGGCTCTCCCCCTTCATACTCTGCTAATACAAGTGTTACCATCAACAAGTGTGTTTACTCCATCACCATCTCTCCTACGAACCCCTTTCCACATGCATGAGGCACAAAACACTGACATCCCTCATGTCCATCTCAACACTCTGCAAAAAATGCAATGGCACATAAAGGGCCCTAAGATCTGGAATTCTTTGCCTGAAGCAGGCAAGAGGTCCCCTGCCCACAAATCAGTTTAGGATCATACTCAAAAAATCATCTCAATCTCTCAATAACAAACCTGCTCACACCATGCTAAACCCAACTAAATTCAAAGTACATAATCCCTTTATTCGTACTTTTTATTTTTCATAATTGTACTACTGCTATTAATAATAAGTAAATGAGCTTAATTACAAACTTTAAAAATATATGACTGATGGTATAAATTGTTACTACCTCATATTAATAATAGAGTGAAATACAGATTACAGTGGAACCTCTATTACGAGTGCATCCATGTGCAAGAGTTTTTCCAGATAGGAGCGTCGCCTCGGTCAATTTTTTGCTTCCAGACACGAGCAAAATTACCAGATGTGAGCAAGCCTCAAGGGAGGCTCCTCGATGCTGGCGAGGGGGCTCTTGATCTAGGGAATTGGATCTCAGTTGTTGTTGGATTATCTTATTGAAACCTGGGCAATGTATATATGGTAAGATGCTTCTTTAACGTACACTAAAAATGGCAGAGAAATTTGGACCATAAATAACGGAGTTCACTTCTTAGCATTAGCTCCCCCTTAGCAGTATATTTTTCGTATGGTTTTTTGATGGTATTATCGTTTTTTTTTTTCTTTTTTATCTTATTTGATAGGGGGAATGGAAGATATACTACAGAAACAGATATGACTATTTGATTGGTTTCCGATGAAAAGTACCTTGAAATTGAGCTCAAAGTAGCAGAAACATGGTCCGATTCTTTTGGCGATTGTTTAAAGATAAACAAAGGCATCACCATTGTCAATACCTATCCGATGGCACTGCCACTCAACATTCACATACTGGAAAGTTTCAAACACACTAGCGAAAGTGGGAGCAGACTCATGAAGGTAGCAGTGGCTGACATCATTGCAAAAAAGCAGGGCAGGTGGCAGGACATCATGATGGTAGCAGGGGCAGACAACCTGAAGCAACAGTGGCAGACAACATGAAGCAGCAGGGGCAGGACAACATGAAGCAGCGTGGCAGACAACATGAGAGCAGCAGTGGCAGACAAACATGAAGCAGCAGTGGCAGACAACATGAAGCAGCAGTGGCAGACAACATGAAAGCAGCAGTGGCAGGCTTGTTATACCCTATCCTAATAATGAGTTTCCAAACGCCACCACGAGAAGGAAGTCCACTCACTCGCGGTGTGTGGAGGGAATTCTCATGTTTTCCTTACGGTTTCGTGCATTTATTTGGCAAAATTTCTTGTTTCAACCTGGGTCCATAAGAAAGAGTGCAAAGGAAGTACTGAGAAGAGAAAGAGGTTGATTTCCATGGAATTAATGCAGGAAATCATACATAAACAAATAGGGGAGGGTTAAGGACTTGGCCAGGCAGTACCAGCGTACAACTTTTTGAAGTGTACTATATAAAGCAGGAGTTAGTGCAAAGGTAGCATTAAGGTGTAGCAATTACGTTGTAGCATTAAGAGAGTGGCAATTAAGTGTCGCATAAGAGTGTAGCAATTTATAAATCACACTGGCTTTTTTTTGGGTTAAATTCTTTAGGTTCTCTACACATGTAATCAAGAGTGGAAGGACCACTGTCGGTGGCCCTATATACCCCAACAACAAACAATGGCTGCTGTCACCAACACTAGCCACATACGTAAAATGACGTAGTATTTTATTCATTCTAGTGTATATATCATGTTTCTATGTTATTAATACTGTTATGTCATATTAGATGAATTGTGATAGATAAATAAGCCACAGATTTGATATTAAGGAAATTATTGAAGTATGTGTCGTGACCTGGAATTCCACTGGAACGAAATTATTCCATTTCAGTTAATTTAAATGAGGAAAACTACTGCAAACAGAGCAAATCCAGATGCGTGCAAGGTCAAAGAACGGGACTAACTCGTAAGTAGAGGTTCCACTGTAGTATTTGTATTTACACTGTAAAAGAATCTATTTTTGTACTTTAAATGTAAGATTGTCATAAAATTATCACCTACTTCATATTAACATTAGAGTGAAGATGAAGTATTCTGCATCTTCACCTGTCTTGAATATAAGTGTCTATAAGTATTAAGCTTGCCCAAATGCCTAGGCCTGATAGTGGCTTTCTGTTTGCTATTCATACTATATGTAAAATACCATTGTAACTTAACAAAGAAATAATAAATCATTTTATTTTATTTTATTTATATTTACACAACCACAAAAATTTTTGCTTTCCTGGAAATTCCACTGATTAACCAGGCTGTTTCTCCTGCAGGCCCACAGGCTTACATGGCCATTACAAGAGGCTTCATTCCAGCACTGCTACAGAAATTCTATCCAGTTCTTACTGAAGTTTGCTGTGTGATACAGTGAATTCATTGCAAGCTAACAGATGATTCACTAATCTATACATACAATTGTGCTACCATGTATTAAGTTCTGAATGAGCAAGCCTGCTTGCTGTAAGCTAACACTGACTATGTTAAGTATTGTAATATGGATATAAGTGAGTAACTCAAGTATACTGACTGTTTACCGTTCAAGGGTGTAGATCTTCCTGGACAGACATGTGTCCAGCTTTATGCATGTGTGATGATGATGAGAGCACTTGCTTAAGCTCCGGGCCAGTGCGCTGATTAAGCAAAATGCGCACAGCCTTGAGGGGTCGCACACATTACGGATTTACAGTTACTAGTTTAGGTCTAATGAAGTCCTTGGGCAGTGAATGGTAGGGGTAGTCCTATAGTAGTAGCAATGAAGCTTGGGGGTTTGCCTCGCTACCCTGGTGTTGGAACAGGGGAGGGGGAAACGCAGTGCTTGCAGTCACATGCATGACTCTTTGCGACGCAACATTGGCTTCAACGGTGGGTAAAGAGCACGGGTGTATTCTAATTTTTTGAACGTTTCGGTAGGAGGAGGAAACTACGTATCACTGGCTTCCACCAATTTGGTCAAGCTGAGTAATTGGGTGCCCTCTAGGGTAAACACGTGGAGTACACCAGCAGTTCAGGTGTATTGTGCGTCCACACACCGAGTTTAAATCAGCCAGTATTGTCCTCCCATGAGCGATGTTTGTCCCCTCACACAGAACCACAAGACCCGCCAAAACCTCGGTCGCCATTTCTGTAAAAGCGACAACGTCTAGCCCGTTTCTCTTCACACAGTCTGTAAATGGAACACGACTCATAGGCACTTGTTGGTGAGGCTCTTCCACGGCGGCACCAGTTGTGCTGCTTCCGCTACTGTAATAATATTTGAGGCAGCAGAAATGACACCTGTGGATGACCCCCGGGACACTGGTGGGTTCACACTCCAGCCTCATCATCCCCAAATTCAAGGCTTGATGACCCCCTGTACACCTGAATGCTTCCTTCTGATGCTTACTGCTGTCCATCTCTCACACCATTCTGCACAAGCAGATTTATTTTTAAACAGCATACCATATGGATATTAAAAGACTAAATATACTCTGTAAAATTTATAAAAACTAAAGTAAGCGAGTGCGCAATTTATTGGGACCAAAATTCCACGGCTAGGTTCACATCAAACTAATTTGATGCCGTGGTCACAGGAAAACACTTAACACATCCTTTCCACCTGACAATAACACTTGGGTAGATTAAAGATTAATAAACTAATTGATAAATTTACATCTTAAGTTATGATTTAGGAAGGTTTAAATTGTTAGTTGATTATATTAGAATTAATAATGCAGGTTTAGACTATTAATACATGTAATATGTTATTCAGTGGACCCCCGCATAACAAATCACCTCCGAATGCGAACCAATTATGTAAGTGTACTTATGTAGATGCGTTTGTACGAGTATGTTTGGGGGGGGTCTGTGAATGGACTAATCTACTTACTATATTCTTTGGGAACAAATTCGGTCAGTACTGAGATGAGCACTCCTGAAACACACTTCTGGAGTGAAAAATATCGCTTAACCGAGGGGTCCACTGTATTAGGTAGCGGATTAGACACTGAAGGTTAGCTAGCAACTCTCTTGAAATGGGACCGGAACCGGGCTAGCAAAAGCAACGAGCTTTTTTCTGGAAAAAGCCAGCGGTTGGTTCAACTCTCCAGGGACCTACCAGTCTCAGTGACCCATGCTGACTTTCAAAATACTGCCTGTGTGGGGGCCCAAGGATAAGGCTCTGAGAGGCTTCCCTGACGCTACTGCAGACAAGTCTCTTCCTGGGCCCCATAGTAAAACAATGTTTTTTTTTTTCCTTAGTATTTATTGGCCAATGGTATTTTGGGAAATACAAGACATTTAAGCTATAGTTTACGAAGCGGGCGGCAAGCCCTTCCCAAGGGTTAATAAAGTAAGTTTGTTTAGTTTTGTACATGAGGCAGGAATTTCCTGCAGCATAGTTGATTCCCAAAAGAAGTGTACCTTATGGGTGCTTGTGTGAATGGGATCAAGGAGTCTTATGTTATCTGTGTCAACAGTGATGGCCAGAGTGTGGGATCTCAAAGGTTCCACAGGGAGCTGGTGCAGCCAGTAATGGGAAACAGATCCAAGGATGGTTATGAAACTTCTCTGGATAAAGGTTGTGAGTGCTTAGAAGGAAGTTTAGATAAGCTCTGATTCCTAATTACAATAAGGTCACCTACTTATGATAATCAGTTCAATTAGATTACTTCAGAACCAAGTAATATACCACTTTCTGATCACTTCTAAGAGCAGACAGCATCAGATACAATGTGTATAAGCCACATAGAGAGTGGATCACTGCAGTAGCCTAATTAGTCTGCTAGGAAGGTTCAATTCACACCCAAAACACCACACTCGTTTATGTACTGACAACTAGCTATTAAAAATACCAAAGTGCTCATTTACAACGAGATATTCGTAGTTCTTTCCACTACGATCCTAGAACTTCATACCAAACCAATACGTATACGTACTTCCCTATGTCCTTTCTAAAATCTAAATTTGTCAGGACTTGATCTACAGTGGTTCACCTCGGCTTTTCGTTAGTTCTCGGGAATCATAGGGATTTCGGAAATCAAAGGGATATATTCGTTATAAACATGGGCTCGCTAATCATAGGTTGACTCTGTGAATAGTAGTTCGTCCGGGAACGCGTACACACAGAGTGGAGCCGGGGCGGCTCCCTATCCCAGCAGTCTGGCATTGTTTACCAGTGAGCGAAGGTCCCCCTCACGTTGCTCCTACGAATATTTCATTATTTTTCCACTTCATTTTAGTCCTTGCATGTACAGTGGACCCCGATAGCGACTTTAATCCGTGCCAAGCCTGTCCCCTCCCTTCGACACCTAAACCCCTTTAGTACCCCCCCCCAGGGCTGATTGTTAGCGAAATGATCGGTATGCGAGTGAATTTTTTCCCATAAGATATAATGTGGGAAATCAAAATTAATCCGATGCATGACACCCAAAAGTATTGAAAAAAAAAATTTACACATGAAATATACATTTTTACACACAAAGAGAAGGTACATGCCCAATAGTAGAGTTGTACAAGCACAATATATATTGTGCATAGTAACTACTTACTAAATGAAGAAATAAATGACATTTACCTTATGAAGATGCAGCAATGACTGATGAGGGACACTGTGTCCTGGGAGTGCCTTTTCCTCCTGGAGTACTTGTAGGTCCTGTTTGGATTTTCTTCCAGAACATGGCCTTATCACCTGTGTATGCCACTACGATTTAAATCTCTCAACCAACCTTTGGCTGGCTTTTAAATTCACCAATCATGAGCACTGTTCCAGGCATTTTTCCCTGTTCTCACCTGGGTTTTAGTCGACTAGGTGTGGGTTTGCATTCCTGGGAGACAAGATTTAGGACCCAATGGAAAATAAGGTTATGACTGTCTTCGATGACACTGACTTTTTTGGGTTATCCTGGGTGGCAAATCCTCTGGGGTTAATTGTTTCTTGGTATTCTCAATTAAGCCCACACCAACAACGGTTGTGCTACAAGCAGCAGCAGACGATGCTACAGCAGCAGCAGACGATGCTACAGCAGCAGCAGACGGTTTACTACAGCAGTGCAGCAGCAGCTGACAAGTGCTTACAGCAGCAGCAGACAGATGCTTACTGCAGCAGTCAGACGATGCTACAGCAGCAGCTGACGATGTACAGCAGCAGCAGATGGTACTACAGCAGCAGCAGAGCTGACGGTGGGTACAACAGCAGCAGCAGCTGTACCACCATAATAGTACGATGGTTGATTGGTGTTTATTATTAACAACCTGGCCAGTCGGAGACACGCACTCACTTTCTACTTATCAATGATCTTTTTCTTCATCTCTATAGTAAATTCTCACACCTTATTGCTGTAGGGTTGGCACTAGAAGCTTTCTTGGGGGCCCATGACGTCACTTATTTTCAGAAAAAATCACCAAAAATCACTGAAATAATACGAAATGTTCCGATTTGTATGCATGGATGTTTTACCGCGGAGGCTGGCTGGTAAAACAACGCAAACCGGCAGGCACATGTGAGGCTGGCTAAGGTCGCCACATTGGAGTGTCTTGGGACGAAGAAGCAGTTGAGGGGTTTTTGGGCGGTATGCGAGGCAAAATTTTTGCGATAAAAGCGAGCGATATATGCGGATTGAACGGTATGTGTTGCGTCGGTATGCGGGGGTCCACTGTTATACATTAATACTGCTTTAATTACTATGGTACATACTATTTTGCACTGAAAAGCTAAAATAATGGTGAAACCTTGGTATAAACAGACTAATTCGGGGAGGAGGATGTCTCGTTTAAATGAAATTTTGTTGCATCAAGTGCGCAATTGCAGAAGCTAGGTCTGCTACATTGGAATCCTATTCATATACTACAGATCAGGACCAAATGCCCCGTACATCCAGGCTCCTTCATGTAGCAGATTGTGAGTTTTTGTCTGGCCAAAATATTTTGTCATTGTTACTGTATTTGGAAATCCTGTTACAAAGAGCGTCCATTTTATTTTAGTTTTACTGTGCTGTATTGGGTAAATCATTCCTAGTTTTAAGATAATAATTTTAAAAATATGTAATACTATGGTTTGTGAATGCTTTTCTAAATATAACACAGGCATCAATGGAAAAAATAGGTGCATACATACTCATTCTGAACAGAGTAGCACGTGTGTAAGAGGGAAAACCTAATGTATTTGCAATTAGATAAAAACCTGATTTTCTTTTCCAATGATTATCTTTTTTTCACAAGTCTGACGAGTAATGCTTAGGTGGGTGCTGTAGTTTGCCTTGGCAACCTTCTAAAGCAATTGGTAATTGGTAGAGAGCAGCTGGTGTCTGACTGTGGGAACACATAGTTAGTGGCACGAATGAATGAAATCATTACGTATAATTTTTGATTGGGTTCAGTTTGAGTAACCTTGCATGCTTTGAATGTTATATTAGCTTCTCCAATATACTTTAAAAGTTATGGCTTGTACCTTTTATATCCATATGGGGTTGGGCTTTTTAGCTGATGAAATGAGAAGTGGAGCACATTCACTGACTATTGGAGTTAACATAGCTTATGCCATAATGAGCCTACCTACAATGACTGGAGGAGAAAATGCTCTATCTCAAAATCTGAAAGAAATTTAAGTTCCCCAAAGTGAGCAACATAGAAAAAGAACGAAGGGTTCGTGCCTAACCAATATGCAGTCAGCAAGGAAGGACAACCACTTCAAACAATGATAGGAAATTTTTGCTACAGATACCCAGGGCAATGCAAGGTGTTACACACATCACCAAGGACGGAGCAAAAAAACTTTTAAAACACTTCTTCACAGTGGAAAAACACTCACATTTTACTTCACAATTAACAATATAGGGATTTTATATCGTTATACAAATAGGTTCATTCTCAGAGTATGTGGTTGCCAACATGGAAACCACACATGATAATGCATATTAGACATGAGATTAATGACATGACTTGTATATGAAATGTGGCTGCCGGAAGAACTAAGAGCTGAAACTTAGAACTAAATACTAACTGATAATGCCTATTAGAGAAAGAACCAGAAACATCATGTGCCTTTGATTATACCCTTTGAATGAGTTTTGAGAGAAACCTCACAATCTTGAGTGAGTAGGAAAGTTTGGGTTTCAAACAATTTAATTGAACACTGTTGGGAATGATAGGTGATAGGCATTTGACACAGTATTTACTTGGCTGAAATTATGCAAACTACCCACAGCGGAGAGCCACTTGCTATCAGTGTAATGACACAGTTATTATTCATATATTTTAGGAAAGAAGGTAACCCAAAGAGATCACATACAGGCTGAGGATTGTATAACAACCACACAATGACTTTAATAACAACCACACAATGACTGTAATAACACCACACAGTGTTGCAGTAATGTGCACAGTTTAATACAGGGATTATTCAAAAATTTTACCATCTTTCTGTTAATGCACTTGTTCAATCTAGTATGGGCCAACAGCATACTGCAGTGTTCCTCCTTTCTTATGTTCTTACTCATGTCTTCATACAATGTACATGAATTTTTTGGGTATATCATGCAGTCTTTTTTCTATCATCACATAAACATATGTATTTTTGTTAGTTCTGCAGATGATCTGCATACAGTAAACACAAATACAGTGGGAAAGCACCAAATCTTGCCAGCATCCCACTGATCACATTACCCAGTGATATATCTAACTTTCCTGGGACAGTTTCAAGGTTTCTATACCACTGTTAGCCTGGTTGAGGCAACTCCTTCCTTGTTTAATTGCTGATAAACAGGCTGTTTCCTGTAGAAAGTCTGCTTTTCACATACAATCACGTCTGGATCCATTTTACTCTCTGTCAGTGGTTGCTTTTGCTTGCCATTTTAAACAATCATGGTACAAGTACTTTGCCTTTTACTCCTCTATACTGCAGTTTCCTGATTATTTTTTTCACTTGGATCAATGACAGCTTTATAAAATTTAAATGAATGCACTACTTATCCATTTTGTTTCCTAATTACTCTAAATCTATTTGCAGCAGTTTAATTACTTGATATACAGCACAGGAATGTTCTAATTGCCAAGCAAACACAATACTGCATTTGCTATTAGATTTCTTCCATATTCCATGTGTTCTATTAGCTTTTCTCTCATGGTTTTTCTAACTAGGTTTTACAGGAACCACTGTCAACAGGACAGATCTGTAATTGAAAAGGTTTCTTTCTTCCTATCTTTGTTTTGAAAATTGACATGTGCCTTTTTTTTTCCATTGTCTGACAAGTTTACCTTCATGTAGTGAAATCACAAAGGATGTTCCAAAGAGGTTGAGACATCAATCATTCAAGTACCATGGTGCTTATCTAGGTCTATGCTACTGATTGGTGCCGACACCCTTCGACCAGCTGATACAAGGCAGGTCAAGGTACCTGGCATACTTACTTTCCCTCCAGCTAATTAGATATAGGCCAGTTCAGGTATCAAACTATCTGGGATGTTGGGCTGGGTCTGGCTTAAGGAAGATGAGGACTATGCCAAAGCTGCTGCAGAAGCAAAATTAAACATTCTAAATGCTTAGGCCTCAGCAACATGAGGAAACCTCTGTGAATCAATTGTTGTTGGGTGATACAGAAAATGATATTCAGGGGTGATGGCGTCCAGATGAAAGGTGATGAGAAAAGTGCAATATGTGACACCATTGATGAGTGTAATGGTGGTGGCGATGATTTTTGTTGTGGGTGGTAGTGGTTGTGGGGGTGATGGCCGGTAGTGTTGTTGGGTGGTGGTGATGGTGGTCAGTTGTTGGGGGTGGTGGTGATGGTGTGCAGTTGTTGTGGGTGGTGGTGGTTGTTGTGGTGTGGTGTGTGGTGGTTGTGGCGTGGTGGTGGTTGTTGTGGGTGGTCGGAGATGGTGGCTGGTTGTTGTGGGTTGGTGGTGGTTGTTGTGGGTGGTGTGATGGTGGTGGTTGTTTGTTGTGGGTGGTGGTGGTTTTTGTGGTGGTGGTGATGGTGGTGGTTTGTGTGAGTGGTGGTGGTTGTTGTGGGTGAGTGGTGATGGTGGTGGTTGTGTGTGTGTGGTGGTGATGGTGGTGTTGTGGGTGGTGGTGATTGGTGGTGGGTTGTTGTGGGTGGTGGTGTGGGTTGTGTGGGTGATGGTGGTTGGTGGTTGTTGTGGGTGGTGATGGTGGTGGTGGTTGTTGTGGGTGGGTGGTGATGGTGGTGGTGGTTGTTGTGGGTGTGTGGTGAGTGGTTGTTGTGGGTGGTGGTGATGGTGGTGGTTGTTTGTGGGTGGTGTGGTTGTTGTGCCGGTGGTGGTTGATGGTGGTGGGTGTTGTGAGTGGTGGTGGTTGTTGTGGGTGGTGGTGATGGTGGTGGTTGTTGTGTGGTGGTGGTAATGTGGTGTTGTGGGTGGTGGTGCTGATGGTGGTGTTGTTGTGGGTGGTGGTGATGGTTGTTGTGGGTGATGGTGGTGGTGGTTGTTGTGGGTGGTGGTGATGGTGGTGGTGTTGTTGTGGGTGGTGGTGATGTTGGTGGGTGGTTGTTGTGGTTGGTGGTGGTGGTTGTTGTGGGTGGTGGTGATGGTGGTGGTTGTAGTGGGTGGTGGGTTGATGGTGGCTTGTGTGGGTGGGTGGATTGTTGTGGGAGGTGATGGTGGTGGTTGTGGGTGGTTGTGCGTGGGGTGGTGGTGATGGTGGTGCGTGGTTGTGGGTGGAGTGATGATGGTGGGCGTGGTTGTGGGTGGTGGTGATGGTGGGTGGTTGTGGGGTGGTGGTGGTTGTGGTTGATGGTGGTTGTGGGTGGTGTGGTTTTGTGGGTAGTGATGGTGGTGGTGGTTGTGGGTGATGGTGGTGGTTGTGGGTGGTGATGGTGGTGGTTGTTGTGGGTGGGTTGATGGTGGAGGTTGTTGTCGCGGTTGGTGGTTGTTGTGGGGTGGTGATGGTGGTGGTTGTTGTGGGTGGTGATGGTAGGGGATGTTGTGCGGTGGTGATTGGTTGGTGGTTGTTGTGGGTGGTTGATGGTGGTGGTTGTTGTGGGTGGTGATGGTGGTGGTTGATTGTGGGTGGTGGTGCATGTTTGTTATGGGTGGTGGTGGTAGCGGTGGTTGTGGACGGTGGTTGTGGGTGGTGGTTGGTGGTGGTTGTGGGGTGAGTTGTGGGTGGTTGGTGTTGTGGGTGGTGGTGGTTGTGGGTGGTGGTGGTTGTGGGTGGTGGTGGTGGGTGGTGTGGTGGTGGTTGTGGGTGGTGGTTGTGGGGTTGGTGCGTGGTGGTTGTGGGTGGTGGTGGTTGTGGGTGCGTGGGTTGGTTGGTGGTTGTTGTGTGTGGTGGTGGGTGGTGGTTGGGGTGGTTGGGTGAGTGGTTGTGGGATGGTTGGTGGTGGTTGTGGGTGGTGGTGTGGATGTGGGTGGTGGTGGTGGTTGTGGGTGGATGGTGGTGGTTGTGGGTGGTGGTTTTTGTGGGTGGTGGTGGTGGTTTGTGGGATGGTGGTGGGTGGTTGTGGGTGGTGGTGGTGGTTGTGGGTAGGTGTGATGACTGATAATGACAAAAGTACAAAAGTAACTAGGGTAGTGTTAGGTGGTGAAGCGGGACACCATGGTGATACACAGTCATTCAACAGAAAAAAATAAAAAGGGGGGAAGTTCTAAGATTCTGCGTGCCTCAAATTATGAATGCGCTTTTAGTGCAGAGACATAAAATAAACATCTGAGCCTTATTAATCATTTTAACCTTAAGCTGGTAATGGTCCTTGATCATTTAAATGTTGCTTATTGAAAGAGAAAAATAAATGCATTTTAGTATAAACTTACTAGTATTCGTTACGCTGAACGATGCTGTCAGCTTCTTTCTGTCCAATCCAATGTTTTGGGGTGTTTATTCAGTCAACATTCGTTACCGAGTTGTTAAAAAAATTAATTACCTAACAAAGCTATCCATTTTTTCAGAAGTTCAAGATTTTTACCCAAGTCAATTAAAGAGCGTTCAATGATACGTAGCTAATCTCGCCATGTTGTTGCTCCAGCAGCCCAAGGAATATGTAACAATAACAACTTGACTGAATTTGGAGCCTCTACCTGGAAGAGTACTCTATAGACTATATATAAGACTAAAATACATGGGAAAAATAAGGGAAAGCGAAGAGTACCTTCCGAGTCGGGTCAAAATCATCGTTGTGAGAGTCGTTCCGGATCCGTAGAGCTATGAAGATATCGTCATCAATTAGAAAGAAGTCCCGCCAAATAACTACCTGCAGGACCAAGAAAGATTACACGTGTGAAAATGCTTTCACTGATGTGAAAATATATTCAATAACCTGTAATAAATAAAATGTACGGTAAAGGCACCACAATGTAATTACAATTAGTGTACATGATGTACCGTGATCGATTTTCCAAGATTCTACCCTCTCAAAGAAACGGACAAACGTGTTACAATTTAGTATATTTATTTAAAGGAAAAAGTTTTGCACGAATGGCTTCTCTATCTATAGGACTGATGAAGCCAAAAGAACTGTACCAAACTGTTCTTTTTATAGTCTGTCGGGATCACCATACCTTTACCTCTGGGTCAAGACTGAGGCTAGGCTTCCTTGTTGGCTGATCAACTAGGCTGACGTGCTAGTAAACCGCATACCCATCACACCTTGTTAATAAGACAATATATAATGCAAGACACTATTGCCAAGAATTTCGTCCCACTACGGACCTCACTAATTCTTACTTGGGAATTAATGAAATCCCTGGTGGACAAAGACGCCTTCTTAGTAAAATGCCATAAACCACATACTGTGTCTTATTAACATACTTGTGTGGTATACTGTACCAACTGATACCCAGTACCTTGCTAATCTGCAATATCTTTTATATCTGCTGTGGCTTCAGTGTTTTGGGCCAGGATATAATAATGCATGCTTTCTAATTGTAAGAGGGTTAGACCATGGGGGGTTACCAAGTGACAGGGTGGACAAGGAAGAAAAACACTGAGAGGCAGATCAATGTACGCGAGGTCCCAGTTGAAAGTTTAAATGCACAGACGAGTCACAAGAAGTTAGAAATTATTTTTGCCTTAGAGTGGCAAGGAAGCGGAACGGACCTAGACAGTAAACGATAAGAGGCAGGAATCCATACTTAAATTGAAGAATATGTATGAAAAGGGCTCACAGACCAGTAAAACGTAAATCCTGATTAGAGGGTGGGCCAGCCTGACGACTACCCCTGAAAGGGTGGCCCACAAAATGAGAGGACTGGTGAAAGAGGGGGGAGGGAAGAGAGGGAAAAGGGTCAGGACAGATGAGTAAAGGAAGGCAGGCGAATGCTCGTGTGTGGGAGAGAAGCTGAGGGAAGGGAAGGTTACACGTAGGGGGAGGGGAGGGCAGTTGACCTGTGAGTCTTACTACACCAGAGGAACTAATTTTTAGTAACACCCGTTGACTGCGACCTGCCCAGGTTGGCAACACTGTTGGCTGGTCACATACTGGAGTAACTGCAGCAGTGCAGTGGTGGGTGATGGGGCCAGCCAGTGCTGAGTGGTGGCAGCAGTGTGAGTGGGTGGCAGCCAGTGCTGAGTGTTGGCAGCAGTGCCTGAGTGGTGGCAGCCAGTGCTGAGTGGTGGCCAGCAATGCTGACTGGTGGCAGTATTGCTTGAGTGGTGGCACCATTGTCTGCTGTGTGGTGGCACCAATGCTGAGTGGTGGCAACAATGCTGCGTGGTGGCACAATGCTGAGTGGTGGCACCAATGCTGAGTGGTGGCACCAATGTTGAGTAGGTGGCACCAATGCTGTGTGGTGGCAGAGTGTAGAGTGGATGGTGGTGGCAGCAGTGCCAGAGTGGTGCGTGGTGGCAGCAGTGCAGAGTGGTGCGTGGTCTGGCAGCAGTGCAGAGGGTGCGTGAGTGCAGCAGTGCAGAGTGTGCGTGGTGGAGCAGTGCAGAGTGGGTGCGTGGTGGCAGCAGTGCAGAGTGGTGGTCAGTGGCAGTCAGTGCACAGTGGTGCGTGGTGGCAGCAGTGCACAGTGGTGCATGGTGGCAGCAGTGCAGAGTGGTTTGCCTGGTGGGCATGCAGTGCACAGTGGTGCCTGGTGGGCAGAGTGCACAGTGGTGCCTTGGTGGCTCAGCAGTGCACAGTGGTGCTGGTGGCAGCAGTGCACAGTGGTGCCTGGTGGCAGCAGTGCACAAGGTGGTGCCTGGTGGCAGCAGTGCAGAGTGGTGCGTTGAGTGGCAGCAGTGCAGAGTGGTGCGTGGTGGCAGCAGTGCAGAGGTGGTGCGTGGTGCAGCTGTGCAGTGGTGGGTGGTGCAGCAGCAGTGGTGTGTGATGGCAGCAGTGTTGAGTGGTGGCAGCAGTGTGAGTGGTGGTGGCAGCAGTGCGTGGGTGGATGACAACAGTGGTGGGTGGTGACAGCAGTGGTGGGTTGGTGACAGCGTGGTGGGTGGTGACAGCAGTGGTAGGGTGGTGTCAGCGTGGTGGGATGGGTGACAGCAGTGGTGGTGGAAGTAGTGCCCCAGATGATAGTATAATACTGGGGGGTACTGCCAGCAGCAGTGGTGGGGGTAGTGGAGGGTGGTGACAGCAGTTGCTGCTTGGAAAGATTGAATGCTGAGTGGTAACAGCAACGGTTGTGGTGGCAGTAAGTGTAATATCTTAGCTGTGTTGTCCAGGGACAGTAGGAGGTCACACCATGATAGCATAACCATGCACAACTTGGGGACCATTACGCCTTCCCAGCTGGCCCTTACCTTAATCATGTCTTTCTTACGTGCTTAGTAGTCAAAATGGGGTCATTTGAAAAATCTTTCTCATCCTCCAAAGGCATTTTCGATATTGGCAAAGTATTGCAACATTTCTTGTGGATGACACTACTGACACTTGCTCGTCTACACTGAGCTACAGGTTACACTGCAGTTGTGTTCTTGTTATGTAGATCTTCCACTCACACAATGTTATGCTCAGCTTTATCAGAAAGATTAATGAGCAGTCAACTAAAGCAAATCATAATATTATACTCAACTGTGTTTTTTAAAGGCTCCATGTCAGCCTAGGAAAGGTTCCCTAAAGCATCTTAATTTTGGTACCATTCAGTATGCTTTGCACTTTCAGTCGTGTGTTGTCTGTGCTTATATAGCAACCAACACTGTTTAACATACCTCAATCATATACATCACAACAGAATAAATTGATGGGACAGACGTGATAAAAGGTCTAAGATTAAAATAGCGAGCAGGTATGGAAAGCAGTCAACCATCATAAAGCAAAATTTCTCAATCTTTTAATGAAATAAAGGGTACAAAAATTTAGAAGTAGGGTTAACCAAAGAAGGAAACACATTCACCATACTCATTTATAGCCCTCTTTCCAGAAGTGATAAAGATTCACAATCAAATGACTGTCCAACTGTCATCATTCTAACCATTCCCTCAAGAGTATAAGTACTGGGCATTTCTAACCTCCAGAACCCGAAGTACTGTACTGAACTACTTGCTAATCTCCCTCGTCTCTGATACCCCTATCTAACATTCCTACATAAGCATAAGTAAAGAAAATGTAATGATATAAATAAACCCCCAAACTTGGGGTGGGTCAATGCCCTCTATACTTAACATGGAGACAAACTCGGATATGTTATCGATGGCTTAATCCCTACCAATCGCCTTTGATACTCTACACTATTATCTACTATCTAAATTTTCTTAATTATCTATAATTTCAGAACAGTAGGTATCCTTTCCAAGATCGATACTATGTACCCATTCGGGCCTCCTTACCTTATTACCACTCTTAATAAACCCATACCTCACCTATGTATTTTGCTTGGGGGATCTACCACGGCCAATCACCTCAAACTTTTAATAACCCACGAAAAGCGGCAGTGAGGTTGATCACAAACCCAGTGCAGACAATACACCCAGCTCTCTTCTAAAACATGACTTAATTAATATCCATAATATACAACTAAATATTGATGCCTATTAATATAAGAACAATAAATTACTCCAATATCCACCCTCCACTCAAACTTCATCCTAAACAGCTTCAACAGAAAACACAGGGCATTAACTGTCAGCATCGTTGCTGATCCCCTACACGTGTTGTATAGTTTATCTGAGTATCATAGTTAATACCATCCTATGTTTACATACACACGACCCTTTGCTTGGCTAGTGACTTAGTTTGTATGACATTATATGTGATGCCGCAGCGAGTGCGTGGCGACGCGTTGCATCGGCCTCAGTTCCCCATAATCCAAGCAGGCGACAGCAGGACAGGGAAGTTTGGGCTCTCCCCCTTCATACTCTGCTAATACAAGTGTTACCATCAACAAGTGTGTTTACTCCATCACCATCTCTCCTACGAACCCCTTTCCACATGCATGAGGCACAAAACACTGACATCCCTCATGTCCATCTCAACACTCTGCAAAAAATGCAATGGCACATAAAGGGCCCTAAGATCTGGAATTCTTTGCCTGAAGCAGGCAAGAGGTCCCCTGCCCACAAATCAGTTTAGGATCATACTCAAAAAATCATCTCAATCTCTCAATAACAAACCTGCTCACACCATGCTAAACCCAACTAAATTCAAAGTACATAATCCCTTTATTCGTACTTTTTATTTTTCATAATTGTACTACTGCTATTAATAATAAGTAAATGAGCTTAATTACAAACTTTAAAAATATATGACTGATGGTATAAATTGTTACTACCTCATATTAATAATAGAGTGAAATACAGATTACAGTGGAACCTCTATTACGAGTGCATCCATGTGCAAGAGTTTTTCCAGATAGGAGCGTCGCCTCGGTCAATTTTTTGCTTCCAGACACGAGCAAAATTACCAGATGTGAGCAAGCCTCAAGGGAGGCTCCTCGATGCTGGCGAGGGGGCTCTTGATCTAGGGAATTGGATCTCAGTTGTTGTTGGATTATCTTATTGAAACCTGGGCAATGTATATATGGTAAGATGCTTCTTTAACGTACACTAAAAATGGCAGAGAAATTTGGACCATAAATAACGGAGTTCACTTCTTAGCATTAGCTCCCCCTTAGCAGTATATTTTTCGTATGGTTTTTTGATGGTATTATCGTTTTTTTTTTTCTTTTTTATCTTATTTGATAGGGGGAATGGAAGATATACTACAGAAACAGATATGACTATTTGATTGGTTTCCGATGAAAAGTACCTTGAAATTGAGCTCAAAGTAGCAGAAACATGGTCCGATTCTTTTGGCGATTGTTTAAAGATAAACAAAGGCATCACCATTGTCAATACCTATCCGATGGCACTGCCACTCAACATTCACATACTGGAAAGTTTCAAACACACTAGCGAAAGTGGGAGCAGACTCATGAAGGTAGCAGTGGCTGACATCATTGCAAAAAAGCAGGGCAGGTGGCAGGACATCATGATGGTAGCAGGGGCAGACAACCTGAAGCAACAGTGGCAGACAACATGAAGCAGCAGGGGCAGGACAACATGAAGCAGCGTGGCAGACAACATGAGAGCAGCAGTGGCAGACAAACATGAAGCAGCAGTGGCAGACAACATGAAGCAGCAGTGGCAGACAACATGAAAGCAGCAGTGGCAGGCTTGTTATACCCTATCCTAATAATGAGTTTCCAAACGCCACCACGAGAAGGAAGTCCACTCACTCGCGGTGTGTGGAGGGAATTCTCATGTTTTCCTTACGGTTTCGTGCATTTATTTGGCAAAATTTCTTGTTTCAACCTGGGTCCATAAGAAAGAGTGCAAAGGAAGTACTGAGAAGAGAAAGAGGTTGATTTCCATGGAATTAATGCAGGAAATCATACATAAACAAATAGGGGAGGGTTAAGGACTTGGCCAGGCAGTACCAGCGTACAACTTTTTGAAGTGTACTATATAAAGCAGGAGTTAGTGCAAAGGTAGCATTAAGGTGTAGCAATTACGTTGTAGCATTAAGAGAGTGGCAATTAAGTGTCGCATAAGAGTGTAGCAATTTATAAATCACACTGGCTTTTTTTTGGGTTAAATTCTTTAGGTTCTCTACACATGTAATCAAGAGTGGAAGGACCACTGTCGGTGGCCCTATATACCCCAACAACAAACAATGGCTGCTGTCACCAACACTAGCCACATACGTAAAATGACGTAGTATTTTATTCATTCTAGTGTATATATCATGTTTCTATGTTATTAATACTGTTATGTCATATTAGATGAATTGTGATAGATAAATAAGCCACAGATTTGATATTAAGGAAATTATTGAAGTATGTGTCGTGACCTGGAATTCCACTGGAACGAAATTATTCCATTTCAGTTAATTTAAATGAGGAAAACTACTGCAAACAGAGCAAATCCAGATGCGTGCAAGGTCAAAGAACGGGACTAACTCGTAAGTAGAGGTTCCACTGTAGTATTTGTATTTACACTGTAAAAGAATCTATTTTTGTACTTTAAATGTAAGATTGTCATAAAATTATCACCTACTTCATATTAACATTAGAGTGAAGATGAAGTATTCTGCATCTTCACCTGTCTTGAATATAAGTGTCTATAAGTATTAAGCTTGCCCAAATGCCTAGGCCTGATAGTGGCTTTCTGTTTGCTATTCATACTATATGTAAAATACCATTGTAACTTAACAAAGAAATAATAAATCATTTTATTTTATTTTATTTATATTTACACAACCACAAAAATTTTTGCTTTCCTGGAAATTCCACTGATTAACCAGGCTGTTTCTCCTGCAGGCCCACAGGCTTACATGGCCATTACAAGAGGCTTCATTCCAGCACTGCTACAGAAATTCTATCCAGTTCTTACTGAAGTTTGCTGTGTGATACAGTGAATTCATTGCAAGCTAACAGATGATTCACTAATCTATACATACAATTGTGCTACCATGTATTAAGTTCTGAATGAGCAAGCCTGCTTGCTGTAAGCTAACACTGACTATGTTAAGTATTGTAATATGGATATAAGTGAGTAACTCAAGTATACTGACTGTTTACCGTTCAAGGGTGTAGATCTTCCTGGACAGACATGTGTCCAGCTTTATGCATGTGTGATGATGATGAGAGCACTTGCTTAAGCTCCGGGCCAGTGCGCTGATTAAGCAAAATGCGCACAGCCTTGAGGGGTCGCACACATTACGGATTTACAGTTACTAGTTTAGGTCTAATGAAGTCCTTGGGCAGTGAATGGTAGGGGTAGTCCTATAGTAGTAGCAATGAAGCTTGGGGGTTTGCCTCGCTACCCTGGTGTTGGAACAGGGGAGGGGGAAACGCAGTGCTTGCAGTCACATGCATGACTCTTTGCGACGCAACATTGGCTTCAACGGTGGGTAAAGAGCACGGGTGTATTCTAATTTTTTGAACGTTTCGGTAGGAGGAGGAAACTACGTATCACTGGCTTCCACCAATTTGGTCAAGCTGAGTAATTGGGTGCCCTCTAGGGTAAACACGTGGAGTACACCAGCAGTTCAGGTGTATTGTGCGTCCACACACCGAGTTTAAATCAGCCAGTATTGTCCTCCCATGAGCGATGTTTGTCCCCTCACACAGAACCACAAGACCCGCCAAAACCTCGGTCGCCATTTCTGTAAAAGCGACAACGTCTAGCCCGTTTCTCTTCACACAGTCTGTAAATGGAACACGACTCATAGGCACTTGTTGGTGAGGCTCTTCCACGGCGGCACCAGTTGTGCTGCTTCCGCTACTGTAATAATATTTGAGGCAGCAGAAATGACACCTGTGGATGACCCCCGGGACACTGGTGGGTTCACACTCCAGCCTCATCATCCCCAAATTCAAGGCTTGATGACCCCCTGTACACCTGAATGCTTCCTTCTGATGCTTACTGCTGTCCATCTCTCACACCATTCTGCACAAGCAGATTTATTTTTAAACAGCATACCATATGGATATTAAAAGACTAAATATACTCTGTAAAATTTATAAAAACTAAAGTAAGCGAGTGCGCAATTTATTGGGACCAAAATTCCACGGCTAGGTTCACATCAAACTAATTTGATGCCGTGGTCACAGGAAAACACTTAACACATCCTTTCCACCTGACAATAACACTTGGGTAGATTAAAGATTAATAAACTAATTGATAAATTTACATCTTAAGTTATGATTTAGGAAGGTTTAAATTGTTAGTTGATTATATTAGAATTAATAATGCAGGTTTAGACTATTAATACATGTAATATGTTATTCAGTGGACCCCCGCATAACAAATCACCTCCGAATGCGAACCAATTATGTAAGTGTACTTATGTAGATGCGTTTGTACGAGTATGTTTGGGGGGGGTCTGTGAATGGACTAATCTACTTACTATATTCTTTGGGAACAAATTCGGTCAGTACTGAGATGAGCACTCCTGAAACACACTTCTGGAGTGAAAAATATCGCTTAACCGAGGGGTCCACTGTATTAGGTAGCGGATTAGACACTGAAGGTTAGCTAGCAACTCTCTTGAAATGGGACCGGAACCGGGCTAGCAAAAGCAACGAGCTTTTTTCTGGAAAAAGCCAGCGGTTGGTTCAACTCTCCAGGGACCTACCAGTCTCAGTGACCCATGCTGACTTTCAAAATACTGCCTGTGTGGGGGCCCAAGGATAAGGCTCTGAGAGGCTTCCCTGACGCTACTGCAGACAAGTCTCTTCCTGGGCCCCATAGTAAAACAATGTTTTTTTTTTTCCTTAGTATTTATTGGCCAATGGTATTTTGGGAAATACAAGACATTTAAGCTATAGTTTACGAAGCGGGCGGCAAGCCCTTCCCAAGGGTTAATAAAGTAAGTTTGTTTAGTTTTGTACATGAGGCAGGAATTTCCTGCAGCATAGTTGATTCCCAAAAGAAGTGTACCTTATGGGTGCTTGTGTGAATGGGATCAAGGAGTCTTATGTTATCTGTGTCAACAGTGATGGCCAGAGTGTGGGATCTCAAAGGTTCCACAGGGAGCTGGTGCAGCCAGTAATGGGAAACAGATCCAAGGATGGTTATGAAACTTCTCTGGATAAAGGTTGTGAGTGCTTAGAAGGAAGTTTAGATAAGCTCTGATTCCTAATTACAATAAGGTCACCTACTTATGATAATCAGTTCAATTAGATTACTTCAGAACCAAGTAATATACCACTTTCTGATCACTTCTAAGAGCAGACAGCATCAGATACAATGTGTATAAGCCACATAGAGAGTGGATCACTGCAGTAGCCTAATTAGTCTGCTAGGAAGGTTCAATTCACACCCAAAACACCACACTCGTTTATGTACTGACAACTAGCTATTAAAAATACCAAAGTGCTCATTTACAACGAGATATTCGTAGTTCTTTCCACTACGATCCTAGAACTTCATACCAAACCAATACGTATACGTACTTCCCTATGTCCTTTCTAAAATCTAAATTTGTCAGGACTTGATCTACAGTGGTTCACCTCGGCTTTTCGTTAGTTCTCGGGAATCATAGGGATTTCGGAAATCAAAGGGATATATTCGTTATAAACATGGGCTCGCTAATCATAGGTTGACTCTGTGAATAGTAGTTCGTCCGGGAACGCGTACACACAGAGTGGAGCCGGGGCGGCTCCCTATCCCAGCAGTCTGGCATTGTTTACCAGTGAGCGAAGGTCCCCCTCACGTTGCTCCTACGAATATTTCATTATTTTTCCACTTCATTTTAGTCCTTGCATGTACAGTGGACCCCGATAGCGACTTTAATCCGTGCCAAGCCTGTCCCCTCCCTTCGACACCTAAACCCCTTTAGTACCCCCCCCCAGGGCTGATTGTTAGCGAAATGATCGGTATGCGAGTGAATTTTTTCCCATAAGATATAATGTGGGAAATCAAAATTAATCCGATGCATGACACCCAAAAGTATTGAAAAAAAAAATTTACACATGAAATATACATTTTTACACACAAAGAGAAGGTACATGCCCAATAGTAGAGTTGTACAAGCACAATATATATTGTGCATAGTAACTACTTACTAAATGAAGAAATAAATGACATTTACCTTATGAAGATGCAGCAATGACTGATGAGGGACACTGTGTCCTGGGAGTGCCTTTTCCTCCTGGAGTACTTGTAGGTCCTGTTTGGATTTTCTTCCAGAACATGGCCTTATCACCTGTGTATGCCACTACGATTTAAATCTCTCAACCAACCTTTGGCTGGCTTTTAAATTCACCAATCATGAGCACTGTTCCAGGCATTTTTCCCTGTTCTCACCTGGGTTTTAGTCGACTAGGTGTGGGTTTGCATTCCTGGGAGACAAGATTTAGGACCCAATGGAAAATAAGGTTATGACTGTCTTCGATGACACTGACTTTTTTGGGTTATCCTGGGTGGCAAATCCTCTGGGGTTAATTGTTTCTTGGTATTCTCAATTAAGCCCACACCAACAACGGTTGTGCTACAAGCAGCAGCAGACGATGCTACAGCAGCAGCAGACGATGCTACAGCAGCAGCAGACGGTTTACTACAGCAGTGCAGCAGCAGCTGACAAGTGCTTACAGCAGCAGCAGACAGATGCTTACTGCAGCAGTCAGACGATGCTACAGCAGCAGCTGACGATGTACAGCAGCAGCAGATGGTACTACAGCAGCAGCAGAGCTGACGGTGGGTACAACAGCAGCAGCAGCTGTACCACCATAATAGTACGATGGTTGATTGGTGTTTATTATTAACAACCTGGCCAGTCGGAGACACGCACTCACTTTCTACTTATCAATGATCTTTTTCTTCATCTCTATAGTAAATTCTCACACCTTATTGCTGTAGGGTTGGCACTAGAAGCTTTCTTGGGGGCCCATGACGTCACTTATTTTCAGAAAAAATCACCAAAAATCACTGAAATAATACGAAATGTTCCGATTTGTATGCATGGATGTTTTACCGCGGAGGCTGGCTGGTAAAACAACGCAAACCGGCAGGCACATGTGAGGCTGGCTAAGGTCGCCACATTGGAGTGTCTTGGGACGAAGAAGCAGTTGAGGGGTTTTTGGGCGGTATGCGAGGCAAAATTTTTGCGATAAAAGCGAGCGATATATGCGGATTGAACGGTATGTGTTGCGTCGGTATGCGGGGGTCCACTGTTATACATTAATACTGCTTTAATTACTATGGTACATACTATTTTGCACTGAAAAGCTAAAATAATGGTGAAACCTTGGTATAAACAGACTAATTCGGGGAGGAGGATGTCTCGTTTAAATGAAATTTTGTTGCATCAAGTGCGCAATTGCAGAAGCTAGGTCTGCTACATTGGAATCCTATTCATATACTACAGATCAGGACCAAATGCCCCGTACATCCAGGCTCCTTCATGTAGCAGATTGTGAGTTTTTGTCTGGCCAAAATATTTTGTCATTGTTACTGTATTTGGAAATCCTGTTACAAAGAGCGTCCATTTTATTTTAGTTTTACTGTGCTGTATTGGGTAAATCATTCCTAGTTTTAAGATAATAATTTTAAAAATATGTAATACTATGGTTTGTGAATGCTTTTCTAAATATAACACAGGCATCAATGGAAAAAATAGGTGCATACATACTCATTCTGAACAGAGTAGCACGTGTGTAAGAGGGAAAACCTAATGTATTTGCAATTAGATAAAAACCTGATTTTCTTTTCCAATGATTATCTTTTTTTCACAAGTCTGACGAGTAATGCTTAGGTGGGTGCTGTAGTTTGCCTTGGCAACCTTCTAAAGCAATTGGTAATTGGTAGAGAGCAGCTGGTGTCTGACTGTGGGAACACATAGTTAGTGGCACGAATGAATGAAATCATTACGTATAATTTTTGATTGGGTTCAGTTTGAGTAACCTTGCATGCTTTGAATGTTATATTAGCTTCTCCAATATACTTTAAAAGTTATGGCTTGTACCTTTTATATCCATATGGGGTTGGGCTTTTTAGCTGATGAAATGAGAAGTGGAGCACATTCACTGACTATTGGAGTTAACATAGCTTATGCCATAATGAGCCTACCTACAATGACTGGAGGAGAAAATGCTCTATCTCAAAATCTGAAAGAAATTTAAGTTCCCCAAAGTGAGCAACATAGAAAAAGAACGAAGGGTTCGTGCCTAACCAATATGCAGTCAGCAAGGAAGGACAACCACTTCAAACAATGATAGGAAATTTTTGCTACAGATACCCAGGGCAATGCAAGGTGTTACACACATCACCAAGGACGGAGCAAAAAAACTTTTAAAACACTTCTTCACAGTGGAAAAACACTCACATTTTACTTCACAATTAACAATATAGGGATTTTATATCGTTATACAAATAGGTTCATTCTCAGAGTATGTGGTTGCCAACATGGAAACCACACATGATAATGCATATTAGACATGAGATTAATGACATGACTTGTATATGAAATGTGGCTGCCGGAAGAACTAAGAGCTGAAACTTAGAACTAAATACTAACTGATAATGCCTATTAGAGAAAGAACCAGAAACATCATGTGCCTTTGATTATACCCTTTGAATGAGTTTTGAGAGAAACCTCACAATCTTGAGTGAGTAGGAAAGTTTGGGTTTCAAACAATTTAATTGAACACTGTTGGGAATGATAGGTGATAGGCATTTGACACAGTATTTACTTGGCTGAAATTATGCAAACTACCCACAGCGGAGAGCCACTTGCTATCAGTGTAATGACACAGTTATTATTCATATATTTTAGGAAAGAAGGTAACCCAAAGAGATCACATACAGGCTGAGGATTGTATAACAACCACACAATGACTTTAATAACAACCACACAATGACTGTAATAACACCACACAGTGGTTGCAGTAATGTGCACAGTGGCTGCAGTAATGCTACAGTGGCTGTAATAATGGCACAACAGTGGCAATAAATAGCACCACACAGTAGTTACAATGATGCCTAACATAATATCTTAATTTCTACAAGTACATGTACAAGGTATACAAGCCTAGCTGACACCAGTGATATGTACGTATATAGAAAGTCCTTGTTATGCAGATCATTTTGGGCAAATTAGGTCAATTTGTCCCAGGATGCAACCCATGCCAGTTGACTACCACCCAGGTACCCATTTTACTGATGGGGAACAGACAACCAGCATAAAGAAACATAGCCAATGTTTCTACCCTTGCTGGGAATCGAACCCAGACACTCGATGTGTATTATTATTATTATAATCAAGGGGGAAGCGCTAAACCCGGAGGATTATACAGCGCCTGGGGGGGGGATGTGGAAGGCATTCAGGCTTAATTCGGGGAACTGGAGCACAGATCCAATTCCTAAATCAAAGAGCCCCTCACCAACATCAAGGAACCTTCCTTGAGGGGAAATCGATGTGTAAAGCAAGAGCTTTAGCCACCAGGCATGGGGCACCACCGTTAACTTAGTTTCTTAGTACAAGAGGCCCCTGCTTTACGGCGCTTCTCTTTATGGTAATTCACTATATGGACATTTCAAATTATACCCCTAAATTCGTTTATACAGCGCCTGATTCACTATTATGGCGTCCACACACCACCTGTTCACTCTCAGCTTGTTTAAATCCTCCATGAGATCGCATCTCTCTTGATTATGTCTGGAAACTTTCCAAAAGGTTTTTTT
>NW_026471800.1:0-11809 GCF_026875155.1 Cherax quadricarinatus | reverse complement strand
CTTCCTTTGCGATGACACCCGAATCTGTGACAGTGTCTTCCATTGCAGACACTGCAAGGTCCAGGCGGACATAAACCGAATCTTTCAGTGGCTGCAAAAAACAAATGAAGTTCAACGATGAAAAAATTTCAATTACTCGGATATGGTAAACACGAGGAAATTAAATCTTCATAAAGGTACAAGCAAATTCTGGCCACAAAATAAGCAAACACCAAGTCAAAGACCGGGGGTTGACAGGGGAGGATCCCCTTCAAGGCCAAAACATTTATAAATCGATTGCTAGAAAAATGAAGGGGGTAATGAAAACCCTTCAAAACTAGGGGGGCCCAAGCCCATGATGACACTCTTCGGGTCATTTGTTCTATCAGGCTGGAATTTTGCTGCACATAACACCCCTTTTCAAGGCAGGTGAAATTGCTGACCTAGAAAATGTACAGAGACCTTTACGGCGCACAAAACGGGAAAAAAAACCCCTAAATTTACTGGGAGCGTTGAGGTTCCTAAAACTGTTTTCCCCTGGAAAGCACGGGGGAATACAGTTATATACACCGGAAAATCTAGGGGGACAGTACCGAACTTGACACAAAAAATCATCATACAAAGCAAAAGACGGGCAGACGATGCAAATCCCCCCAAAAAAAGCGGGGGTGTCATAACGTTAAGAGACCTTTAAAATAGTGTCAGGGCCCGAGACTGTTCAACTGCCCCCCAGCCACAAAAGGGGGGTTTTCCCAAAAACCCCCCTGCAGTCTTCAAGCGGGCACTGGAAAGACCAAAAGTGGGTTCCTGACAGGGGGCTGTGGCCGACATTGGTTTGCTGCACCCAGCAGAAACAGTGGTTGATCGGTCGATCCCCCAGGGGGCCCTGGTCACAGCCCGGGGGGTGCGGGGCGTTGCCCCGAACTTTCCGGGAAAAACCCAGGTAAACTCGGTAATAGCAGTGACACCAGGGGCATCAACATAGGGGTTTATAATAGTATGACAGTGTGGGATTTAGCAGTAACAGAGTAAATCGCAGTATAGTGAAAAATAGTGTGACAGTAGGGGTATCAACATTTGGTGTAATAGTAGTGACATAGTGGTGAAATAGTAGTAACAGTATGGTATCAACAGTAGTGGTGATAATAATAGTGACAGTGTGGGATAATAATGTGACAGTAGTGGTGATAATGTATAAATAGTGGTGATATTAGCAAAACAGTAGGTTTTCAGCAGTAGTAGTGATAATAGTAGTAACAAAAGGGGTATCAAAGTAGTGGTGATAGTTATGACAGTAGGGTGAAATAGTAGGACAGTATGGTATCAACATAGTGGGATAATGTGTGACGTAGTGGTGATAATAGTAGTAAAGTAGAGGATCAACAGTAGTGGTGATATAAAGTGAAGTAGTGGTGATAATTTTAGTAAAAAAGGGGGTATAACAGTAGTATGTTAGTAGTGACAGGTGGTATCAACAGTTGGTGAAAAATAGTGGTGACATTTGGGGTGAAAATAGAAAAACAGTAGTGGTATCATCAGTAGTGGTGTATAGTGTGACAGAGGTGGTGTAATAGTAGTCCCAGTAGAGGTATCAACGTGTGGTGTACTAGTAGTGACAGAGGGGGGAAATAGTAGTGACAGTATGGGTAATTAGTGACAGTAGGGTGATAATGGGAGAACATATGGTTCAAAGAAATGTGATAAAGTGCGACAATGGTGATAATGTATAACAGTGGGGTATCAACAGTAGTGGTGAATGTGTGACAGTAGTGGTGTATGTAGTGAAAGTGGTGATAATAGTAGAAACAGATTTGGTTCAACTTAGTGGTGATAGTAGTGACATAGTGGTGATAATATATAACAGTAGGGTATAAAAAGTGTGTGAATAGTAGTGACAGTAGTGGTGTCATAGTGTAACAGTTGGTACAACAGTAGGGTGAAAATAGTAGTAACAGTAGTATATAACAGTAGGGGAAAGATAAAAGATAAGATTTTTTGGTTTTTTAAACCCCCGGAGGGTTCCCACCAGGAAACCCAAAGAAAGTCAGTGCGTCACGGGGGATGTTAATTATTTCCCTGGAGTTACTGGAGAGAGTTCCGGGGTCACGCCCCCGGCCGGTCTGTGCCGGGCCCTCCTTGTGGATCAGCCCCGACAACCAGGCGTTGCTGCTGGCTCCCGAAAACCCAACGTAGGGCCCAACCCGGCTGATAGGAACTGACTTTAGGTGCTTGCCCCAGTGCCAGTTTAAAAGATTTGCAGGGGCTTTTGGGTAACCCCCCTTAGTGTTCTGGGAGGCAGTTGAACGTTCGGGCCCCTGACACTTATTGTAGGCTTTAAAACGTTGTGACACCCCTGCTTTTTTTGGGGGGTGGTGCACGTTCCCAAGTTTTTTGCTTTCGTAGTGAGGTTTTTCGTGGCAATTCGGTCATCCCTCTAGGTTTTTCCCAGGTGAAAATTTAATCATGTATTTCCCCCTCCTGCTTTCCCGGGGAATACAGGTTTAGGAACCTCAAGCGCCCCCATAATTGAGGTTTTTATCTCGTTATGGCCCCGTGAAAGTTTCTTACATTTCTAGGTCGGCAATTTACCTCCCTTTTAAAGGTGCTTTATGTGCAGGAATATATATTCCACCCTAGTAGAACAAGTGCCCTAAGGTTATATGGGTTTGGGCCCTTTCCCTATTTTTGAATTTTCTCATTATCCATCCTGTCATTTCTTAGCAGATGCATTGATAAAATGTTAGGTCCTTAAAGGGTGGATCCCCCGAATAACACTCCCAGGTTTTGGTTGGGTTTTCGCATATTTTGGGCCAGAATTTTTTTCCTTGATGAAATTTCCAAATTGGGCCCTTAATCTTGCCCCCCGGGATGGCCCCCACACAGTGACAACCCCGGGTCCCTATTTGTGCTAGGTGAACGGGGCAAAGGTGTAGGAAACGTGTCGAAATGTTTTCACCCCCCGGGAATCAAACCCCGGGCCCCCCGTGTGTGAAGCGGTAGTTTTAGCCCCCAGGCCCCCCGGGCGTAATAGTGCAGTAGTGGTATCGCAGATTTGGGGGTGATAATGTAGAAACGCGGGGTTTATAAACGTAGGGTGTAATAGGAGTGACAGTATGGTGAAAATAGTAACAGTGTGGTATAAACGTAGTGGTGATAATGTAGGACGTAGGGTGATAATAGTAGTAACAGTATGGAATAAAGTAGTGGTGATAATAGTGTGACAGTAGTGGTGAAAATAGTAACGTAGTGTATCAACAGTAGTGGGAAAATAGTATGACAGTAGTGGTGATAATAGTGTGACAGTAGGGGTTCAACAGTATGGTGAAATAGATGGGATAAGGTGGCAGTACCGCGTGCGCACTTTTTGGCGCGAAAAAAAATGAAAATCAAATTTGGGCGCACTCTCCCACATTTCCCCAAATTTTTTATCTTCAGGAATTTTGGTTGTTTTTTCCTCCCCTTAAAAAAATAACAGGCGGGCCCTCGCTTGAAATTTCCCCCTTTTGGCCTTTTTAACGCCTTTTGGCCCTGCTGATGCTGATTTTAAGATTTTAGAATTATTTTTAGGCTGTGGAGTTGTTTTTAAAACTGGGATCTGAATTAAGGGGGAAATATAGCTAAAATACTAGGGGGGTAATTTCATTTTTATTTTGGGGGGGGTATTTTTTGTGATTGTTCGTCTTGAAATATTTGGTCTTGGTCCATGTTTGTTGGGGCCCTAGCTGTTGGGGTGGTCCAGGTTTGATATTTACCCGGTTCATCAGGGTGTTGCGCTGGTGGCCCGGTCCCGTTTGGGGTACTTGGTTTTCCAAAAGGTTGTTGCTGGTGGTGGGCCTGGTCCCAAATTTGATACTTGGGGCACCGGTTGTTGTGCTGGTGGTCCTGTCCAAATTTGATACTTGGTCCCTGATTGTTGCTGGTGGTGGGCCCGGGCCCTGTTTTTATACTTGGTCACCCGGGTTTTTGCTGCTGGTGGTCCCGGTCCATGTTTTATACTTGGGCCACCCGGTTTTGTGGTGGTGGTCCTGGTCCCCTGTTTGTTTCTTGGTCCACCAGGTTTTGCTGCTGGGGGTCCTGTCCCTTTTGTTGGGACTTGGTCCACCAGGTTGTTGTGGCGGGGGGTCCTGGTCCCTGTTTTTATACTTTGGGCCCCCAGGTTTTTTGCGCTGGTGGTCCTGGCCCGGTTTTTCTGGTATTGGGCCACCAGGTTGTTGCTCGGGGTCCTGGGCCATGTTTGTTGGGGACTTGTTTTTCCAGGGTTTTTGCTGTGGGGTCCGGTCCAAAAATTGTCTGTACTTGGGGCACCAGGGTTTTTGCTGTGGTATCTTGGCCCGTTTGAACTTGGCACAGGGTTGTTGTGCTTGTGGTCCCCGGTCCCGGTTTGTCTGATAATTGGTCCACCAGGTTTTTGCTGCTGGTGGTTTGGTCCATGTTTGATATTGGGTTTACCATTGTTTTGGGTGCTGGTGGGCCTGGTCCCAAATTTGTCTGATACTTGGTCCACCAGGTTGTTGTGCGGGGGTCTGGTCAGTTTGTACTTGGTTTCCCCCCATTGTTTGCTGTGGGGGTTCCGGGCCCCTTTGTTGATCTTGTCCACCCGGGTTGTTTTCTGCTAGTGGTCCGGTCCATGTTTTTCTGATTCTTGGCACAGGTTGTTTTTGCTGGGGGCCGGTCCAAATTTTTTGGTCCCCAGGTTTTGCTGGGTGGCCGGGCCAAAATTATACTTTGGGCCACCCGGTTGTTGCTGGTGGGGGTCCTTTCCTGTTTTTTATTGGTCCCCCAGGTTGTTGTGTGGTGGTCCCCGGTTCCCAAAATTTATACTTGGCCACCCGGTTTTTTTGCGCGGTGGTCCGGTACTTTTTGATACTTGGCCACCGGTTGTTGCGCGGTGGGCCTGGTTCATGTTTGATACTTGGGGGCCACCAGGAAGTTGCTGCTGGTGGTCCTGGTCCTGTTTGTCGGACTTTTGGTCCCCCCCAAAGGTTTTTGCTGGTGGTGGTCCTGGCCTGTTTGATACTTGGGCACCCGGTTTTTGCTGCTGGTGGTCCTGGTTTATTTTGATACTTGGTCCCCCCAGGAAGTTGGCTGGTGGTCCTGGTCCAGTTTTCGGACTTGGGCCCCCAGGGGTTTTGCTGGGGTGGTCCTGGTCCAGTTTTGATACCCGGTCCCCGGTTGTTTTCTGGGTGGTCCCGGCCGGTTTGTTTGGATTGGTCCCCCGGTTGTTGCGTGGTGGTCCTGGGGCCATGTTTGTCTGGTACTTGGTTCACCAGGTTGTTGCTGCGGTGGTCCCCGGTCCCAAATTTGCTGTATTGGTCCCCCGGTTTTGTTGGTAGTCTGGGGCCCCGTTGATACTTGGTCCACCAGGTGTTGCTGCTGGTGGCCTGGTCCCTGTTTGATCCGGTCCACCATTGTTGCGTGGTGGTCTTGGTCCCTGTTTGATACTTGGGTTTACCCGGTTGTTGTGCTGGGGGTCCTGGGCCAAATTTTTCGATCTTGGGCCACCCGGTTGTTGCTGCTGGGGGTCTTTGGGCCTTTTTTGATACTTGGTCCCCAGTTTTGCTGCGGGGTCCTGGCCATGTATGTCTGATACTTTTGGGCCACGAGGTTGTTGCGCAGTGGTCCCGGGCCATGTTTGTTGATACTTGGTCCCCCAGGGTGTTCTCTGGTGGTCCCGGTCCGGTTTGTTGAACTTGGTCCACCGGTTTTGTGCTGGTGGTCCTGGTCCATGTTGTCGGTACTTGTCCACCGGTTTTTGCTTGGGGGTCCTGGGCCGAGTTTTTTTGATACTTTGGGCCCCAGGTTTTTGCTGTGGTGGGCCTGGTCCCTGTTTTTTTGTACCGGGCCACCCGGTTTTGTGTAGTGGTCCAGGTCCCGTTTGTTGGTATACCCACTTTTTGCTAGATTAATACCAGCAGGTATAAAGGGGCACTCCCGTGTTTTTTTGTTTAACCCGGGGATCAAAAATCCGGGCTCAGGGTTCTGATCTCGGGAAAAAAGATGGAATTAAAAGTCATATGCTTAATTGTTAGACAGTTCTTGGTTAATTTAAAAATTTTTTCAACAGTTCTGTTAATTAAAAAATGTAGCAATTTTTGGGCAAGTGAGTGTTATTTTCCAACTGTTTTATTTCAAAACACTAAAAAATGCCATTATTCCTTTTAAAATTTGTTTTTGGTTACAAATGAATTTTTAACAAAAAAAAAAAAAAAAGGGTAAATTTCAGTATTTTTTTTGTTTTGGGTGTAAAAAAAAAAATATAAAAAAATAAATAAAAATTTTCATTAAAAAAAATTTACACAAGTTTTATTTTTATATTTTCTAAACATATTTTCCCAAAATTTAAAAATGAGCAGTTTTTCTAGATTTGCAAGCATGGACTAATAGTTTAAAGCCCCAAATGAAACCCCCATCATGTTTTTTTATAAGATCCTATATCTGTGTTCAAAGTATTTTACTTGGGAAGTGCTCCCTTGCCCTCTGATTATGCTTCCATATTCTCCTTGAAATTGTCAAAATGAGCACAATGATAGGCCTCAAGGGGAAACACAGTCATTACCATAAATTTTTTCCAAGGTCCAACAAGTTCCCATAATTTTCAAAATTGTTGTTGCCCCGGAAAAACCTTCTTCTTTTGAAGGGCAAATTTCTGGTCTTTTCTAGGTTTTCCCTTTATGTAAACTTAAATTTTCGTCCCATACCCTCAATAGCAAGAAAATTTCCAAATCAGTAGGAATTTTTTCCCAAAAAATAGGGTACTTTGACTACAAATGCTCCCCTTTAAAACCCCCTGTCCCACTCTCAAATTTAAAACCTTACCTCACCTAGGGAAATTTGTCCCGGGGGGCCAACCAAAAGCCACCCACCCTACACATTTAAAACCCTTTTTCAGGGTTTCGCCGTATAGTAGGGGTTTACCCCCAGGGGTTTTTGATGTATTTGTACGCCTAAATTTTTTTTAGCCCCCTCAAATCTAGTGAGAAAAAGCTGGTAGGCCTACATGGGGAAAGAATGGGTCTATGTGGTCGTGTGCGCTTTTTAAAAAAAAACCCTGCAACAACAGTGCGTAATGAAAAAAAAAAAACTTTGCCCGTTTTTTTTGGAAATTAAAACAGCGATTTTGGGCACTGTATTTTCGTTTTTGGTTTATTTATTGTTGCATTTCAAATTTTCCTGGTCTCATTTTATGGGAGGGAAAAGGACATTTTTCAAAAAATTTGAGTGTTTTGACTGGTTTTAAAGGGAAAAGTACCTTAAAAAGTTGAGCTCAAATTACCCAGGAAATGTTCGATTTTTCCCAAAGTTCAAAGGTAAAAAAATCATCCCCAAGCGCCCAAATCCCACCCCAAAACTGGTGATTTCAAATATTCTTTCAAAAAGTGTGTGATATTATTTATCCCCATTTCTAAACTAATGCAGCAGTCTGCTAACAGAAAATTCTTCTTTTTTTTTTTTTTAAAAAAAAAAATTAAAATTTGAAAAGCAAAAAAATTAAAGATGGGCCTGGGGATGTGACTAGCAAAAAAGAAAACCCTTGTTTTTAGTGCCAGGAATGTCTTTAAAAATTCTCCTCACCCAACCTAAACGGAACATGCCCCAAAACCAGCTGGGAAGTTTAAACTAAGGAAAAACAGACCCCAACTTATCCCTAGAACAGTTTTAACTCGGTGGCACTCAATGTATGCACAAGGTTATTCCTATAAAAAAAAAGGGGGAAAGGAGAATTTTTAAAAACAAAAAGAGACAGGCGCTCCCTTTACAGGCGACGGGGAAAAGAATAACAGAGCGGCCCAAAGAGGGCAATATATCTGAAAAAGCGTAGGGGAAACTGGTCAGGGGAAAAGCAAGCATCGAAACTTAAAACTAAAAAAATCCTTTTGGAGTCAGGGAAACGCGGGAATTAAAAATAAAAACCATAAATGAAATCGAAAGAAACCCCAAAGTATTTCTTCCCTATTTGCCAAAAAAAAATCGAGAAAAAAACGGGCCAGTATTTGGGCCCCCCACTTTTAAAAAAGATGGGGCCCCACACAGATGACAGCCCAAAGGGAAAAGAGTGAGCTACTCAAAATCCCCAAAATGACTCAGTTTTTAGGGGAAACCGTAACCAGATGAGAGTCGAAGTCAAATGAATTTTTTATAAAAGAGCCCAAAAAAATTTTATTAAAAACAAGCCTTTTCCCCATGTTATTCCCTGAAAGCCCCTTGGGCTTCGAACAGGCGGGTAAATGGGCCCTCCCCCTGCACTCTGCCCCCGGGCCAGACTCATGGAACCCCCTGTGTTCACCCCCAAAATGCAAGGGAAACCCCCATCCGAAACCTTTTTCCTTTTTTGGGAGGGGCTGGGGCACGGGGTCGTCCCAATTAATAAAAACAAAAAGGGCTTAAACCCACTCCACAAAGGGGGCAGTAAAGCAACAGGGAAAGAAAATTTTCAGAAACCCAATTTGCACCCAACATCCCTATCTTAAAAAAATTTTTAAAGGGTCCTTAAAGAAGCCCAAGGGCACCACGCATCTAGAAACCCAAACAGTTTTCACAACCCCGGGGGAACATGGGTTTAGAACAGGTGCTCTGGGCTGTCTCAACTATTGGAAACCCCTCCCACAAAGGGCCTAAAAAGCACTTTGAAGACAAAAGAAAGCCCGTTGTTTAAATATATACAGACTTTGCAAAGCCTTCGACAAGTGTGACCATGGCGTAATAGCGCACAAAATGCGTGCTAAAGGAATAACAGGAAAAGTCGGTCGATGGATCTATAATTTCCTCACTAACAGAACACAGAGAGTAGTCGTCAACAGAGTAAAGTCCGAGGCAGCTACGGTGAAAAGCTCTGTTCCACAAGGCACAGTACTCGCTCCCATCTTGTTCCTCATCCTTATATCCGACATAGACAAGGATGTCAGCCACAGCACCGTGTCTTCCTTTGCAGATGACACCCGAATCTGCATGACAGTGTCTTCCATTGCAGACACTGCAAAGCTCCAGGCAGACATCAACCAAATCTTTCAGTGGGCTGCAGAAAACAATATGAATTCAACGATGAGAAATTTCAATTACTCAGATATGGTAAACATGAGGAAATTAAATCTTCATCAGAGTACAAAACAAATTCTGGCCACAAAATAGAGCGAAACACCAACGTCAAAGACCTGGGAGTGATCATGTAGGAGGATCTCACCTTCAAGGACCATAACATTGTATCAATCGCATCTGCTAGAAAAAATGACAGGATGGATAATGAGAACCTTCAAAACTAGGGAGGGCCAAGCCCATGATGACACTCTTCAGGTCACTTGTTCTATCTAGGCTGGAATATTGCTGCACCACTAACAGCACCTTTCAAGGCAGGTGAAATTGCCGACCTAGAAAATGTACAGAGAACTTTCACGGCGCGCATAACGGAGATAAAACACCTCAATTATTGGGAGCGCTTGAGGTTCCTAAACCTGTATTCCCTGGAACGCAGGAGGGAGAGATACATGATTATATACACCTGGAAAATCCTAGAGGGACTAGTACCGAACTTGCACACGAAAATCACTCATTACGAAAGCAAAAGACTTGGCAGACGATGCACCATCCCCCCAATGAAAGCAGGGGTGTCACTACCACGTTAAGAGACCATACAATAAGTGTCAGGGGCCCGAGACTGTTCAACTGCCTCCCAGCACACATAAGGGGGATTACCAACAGACCCCTGGCAGTCTTCAAGCTGGCACTGGACAAGCACCTAAAGTCAGTTCCGGATCAGCCGGGCTGTGGCTCGTATGTTGGTTTGCGTGCAGCCAGCAGCAACAGCCTGGTTGATCAGGCTCTGATCCACCAGGAGGCCTGGTCTCAGACCGGGCCGCGGGGGCGTTGACCCCCAGAACTCTCCAGGTAAACAACAGAAGACACAGTTCTCTTTTTGATTTACCTTGTGTCCATATCACACTATGTAAAAACTCTACGCACATAAAGGGCCCTAAAATATGGAATTCATTACCAGAAGATATTAAAGTAACCCAGTCTAAAACTCAATTTAAGACTCTACTCAAAAGCCACTTAATCACCCTAGACTAAATGCTAAATATTTTACAACAGTACACACTCACCTATGTACTACCACATCATAACTGAAACAATCACTTTGAACCTTTTATCCATTGCTGACAGGAATATAATTGAATCATTGTTTTCACAAAAAGCATTTTCGAATAAAAATGTATCTTTGTATTATACAAATTTTGATTCATTTATAATTAATATTCTACTGTGCAACTATGAAATAATTACTATCCTACTGTACAACTATGATGTACTCCTTAGTATTAAGTAGACTGTCAGCCAATAATGTTAAGTTGGCCCATAATGCTAGGCATAATAGAGGCTCTCTTTGCATCGCAACCCACTATTGTATATACAAAATCTCAATGTACTCTTTGCAAAGACATAAAATAAATAAATAAATAAATTCTGGACCCTATTCGGAAATCGGCATGTTTTGAAATTTGTGTGAAATTGGCAAAATTGCTAAATTCTGACTCCTTTATTGGATAGTTGAAATCGGTAAATGGGTGGTTTCTTGTGCTCATTCGATAGAAAAAAATGGAGTTCTAGCGAAATAGTTATGATTTTTGTGAACTAGTACACTGGAATTGGCCGAAAATAGGGCTCAAAATGGGCAAAATCGCTGATGCGTAAACATCGTCAAGATAGCTAACTTTGCGAGAGCATAATTCCATAAGTTTTCCATCAAATTTCATACTTTTGGTGTCATTATGATCGAGAAAAGATTTTCTATCTTTTCATGAGAATTTTTTTTTTTGTTTAACCCTTAAACTGTCCAAGCAGATCTACGTTCATGTGCGTAGTGCTCCAAAAGTAGATCTGTTTTTTTTTTACATATTTTCAAGTACAGTGGACCCCCGCATAGCGAACTTAATCCGTGCAAGAGGGCTGTTCGTTATGCGAAATGTTCGCTATGCGAATTAATTTTCCCCATAAGAAATAATGGAAATAAAATTAATCCGTGCAAGACACCCAAAAGTATGAAAAAAAAATTTTTTTACCACAAAAAAATGTTAATTTTAGTACACACAAACTGAAAAAGGCATGCACAATTACATGGGCACTTACTTTTATTGAAGATCTGGTGATGATTGATGGGATGGGAGGAGGGGAGAGAGAGTGTTAGTGTTTAGAAGGGGAATCCCCTTCCATTAGGACTTGAGGTAGCAAGTCCTTTTCTGGGGTTACTTCCCTTCTTTTTTTAATGCCCTAGGACCAGCTTGAGAGTCATGGACTTCTGTCGCACAAGATATCTGTCCATAGTGGCCTGTACCTCTCGTTCCTTTATGACTTTCCTAAAAATGTTTCACAACAGTGTAAATTTTAATAGTCACCAGCACGGCTTGCATAGCTGTGTGAGGGTGATTTTCATCAAAAAAGGTTTGCACTTCAAAGCCATTTTGCACACATTTCCTTAATCTTTGAGTAGGCAATTCCTTCAATTTCTCTCTCCCCTCCTCTGAACCAGTTTCCCAGGTCTGGCCTCTTGCTCTTGAAGTTGATCTATCAGCTCATAGTGGTTAGTTCTTCATGTCCTCCTCCACCCAAATCTTCCACATCCTCCCCACTAAACCCCCAACCCAAGGACTTCCCCAATGCCACAATGGATTCCTCAATGGTATACTACTCCTCTCAGGGTTAGCCTCAAACCTTCAAAATCCCTTTTGTTCTACACATTCTGGCCACAGTTTCTTCCAAGCAGAGTTCAAGGTTCTCTTAGTCACTCCCTCCCAAGCCTTCCCCATAAAGGGTTTTCCAACGAGGATTTTAAAGTGACCTT
>NW_026471799.1:0-11313 GCF_026875155.1 Cherax quadricarinatus | reverse complement strand
GGGTTCCTAGGGAAATAGAGGGGTTAAAAAATCCACATGCGGAGGCTGGAAAACTTTCAAGAGCGAAGGAACGGTCCCTGTGAAAAAAGGGATTTTGCGCGATGGAGTAGGGAGAGAGGGGGGAGCGGGGGGTGGATAGTTCCATTGAGGGGTTTGGTCTCGAAATATATTCAGGTTTGCTTCAAGGGTTTCAGAATTCAAGACGTCATATGGGGAAAATATTGGAAATGGTAGGGGGAGGATGAGTAAAAGTTTGGGAACTGTAATGGACTGTCCCAAAGGGGTAGGGGGGGGGGCGAAAGGGTGGGGGAACGGGAGAAGGTGGAAGGGGGGACAGAAGGGCAAAACTGGGGGGGGGCCAGAAGAGGGGAAACTTGGGAGGGAAAAGGGGGGGAAGGTACAGTACGAGGAGGGGGGTAAACCCCTTACACTTGTAACAGAGCGTGGAGGGCAGAACCAGGTCGGGAAAAGGGGAAAGGGGAAAATGAGGAGGTGGAGTGGTAGGAGGTTTTAAGGGAAAACCTTTTTTTGACTTTTGAGAAGTACAGGGACGTTTGGGAGGAGGTGTCATACGAATCCGTCGCTATGGGTTGTGAGAGAGAACACAAAAAGAAAGACAGCTGAGCGTTGAAAGTGGGGATCGACCCGAGGCAGCAAAAGAATTAGTACAGGAGTGACTATGGGAGAGGAAACCAGTGAGGTGGGTGCAGAAGAGGGAACCGAGTGGGGGGATTTTTGAAACGGGAATAAAAAAACACGGGGTAGTTCCGGGGGAGAGATGAAAAGTGCCATGGATAAGGGAACCTTTTTCCCTTTTGAGGTAACGGTTTTCCCGCTCGTTTAATAGATTGACAACGGGGAGAGTAAAAGGGTGGCCCCATGACAATTAAGGCAAGAGGGGGGTCGTTGCAAGACGTATTAGAATGGTACCGGCACCCCAGATGGGCATTCGGCGATAGATCTGAAAATTTCGCGGATGGGGAAATCGCCAGCAATTTTTCACTGTTTCGGTGTAGGGATAACCTTTGAACTTGTAACCATGTCCTGCTACATAAAAAAGAGGATGGAGTTCACGGCTTCAAAAGTTTAAACGACCACATTGCTAGGGATCGTCTCCGCCCCTGGGAGGAAAAAAAGTAGGTGTCTACCTTGAGGATTGGAAAATCTTGGAGTTCCCCTGTTCAAGAATGTCAGTTTTCCTTGTCTGGAAAAATTTTTTTTTTGAATATGGTTGGGGCAGAATGACGGTCCACTACGAATTTAGGGAAGATGCTTTTTAAAAGTTCGGAAAGTATCCCAATAGGGGAAAAACGAGAAACTCATGAGCCTGGGGGGATTCTGTCGGTGACGATGCACGTACCGTCTTAAGAGCATAAAAAATTCTTTACCAACAGGCATGGAGTGCCTTCCCAATACTGTGGTCAGAAAGATGGCAGTAGAGGAATTGGTCTTTAAAAGTGGAAATTTGCCCAGTGCAGTCTAAATGAGGTGGAAAGGTAGTAAGGACGTGTCGACTTTTCTGGAAAAAACGAAAAGTATCTCAGGTAATTGTCTTTGTGTTTGGGCGGGGGACCAGAGTTGGTCCGAGTGGAAGGGCCGGCGATTCGAAATTCCCGCACCGAGGGGAGAGGCCGTAGCATAGTCAGAGGAGAGCAAAGGCCCAGATAAATCAAAAGGAGTCAGTCGGGGCCCCAAGTCCTGAACGGGTGAGGAAACAGCCCCGGAAAGAGGTACAGAGGCATGGGGAGTGTCCAAGAGTGGCCAAAAGACGAGGCAGGGTCAGAATGGGTGGGGTATCAAAAGGGGCCCGGGGGGGTTAGGCAGGCATGACTACTTCCGGGGTTTAGGTTACTTTTTTCTTTTTGTTTTTAAAAAAAAATAAAAAAAAGAAAAAAAAAAATAATAAAAAAGAAAAAAAAAGGGGGGGGCCCGGGGGGAGGGATAGTTCCTAGGAGGAATAAAAGGGGCCCAGAAATCTCCCTCCGTGCCAAGAGGCCCCTCAGCACCCCCCAAATAGCGCAGATGCAGCAGGGAAACCCCGGGCCCCATCCACCCTCATGCCAGTAAACCGGCAATGGGGGATGAACCTCCATCTGCCGAGCTACCTCGGTGGACAAAAGAGGGCGGCCGGGAAATCCGCCACAAAGCATACCCCTTTTCGGCCACCACCCCCGGGAATCCGAAAGGTGGCTTCCAAGATACCCCGTCGCCCGAGAGACCCCCAAAAGCCACCCCCCCGGGATCGGAGGGGGGTGAGGACACCCCCCAGGCACCCAGTTTCCCCGGCAAACTACGCCCCGCCAAGAACCTAAAGGAAGGGGATGGACCCCGGCCCTTTCCCCTATGGGAACTAGCGTGCCTGGGGGGAAAAAAACCAAAAGGGCCAAAAAGGAAAGGCAAAAGGGAGGGGGGGGGGAGGAGGAGGAAAGGAAAAAAAGGGGAGGAGGGGATGGGGAAGGGGGGGGAGGGGGGGGTAATTAGGTTGGGTTGAGGAATAAACCGACAGTCTAATTCCTCAATAAGAGCCTCTTCCCCACCCAAAGGGACCCCCCCTTAAAGGGGCCAACAACCAAATTTCCCCCAAACAATTAATTTCCACATTAACCCCCTAAAAAAACCAATATTCCCCTTTTTCCAAAAAAGTCTTACTTAACTTGTCCTTAAAATAACAACTAACTAATATCATCCCCCAACAGCATGACTCTAGAAAATAGATTCGGGTCTTACGAGTGCGCAAACAACAAACCGCCGTGCTAGCCCCCCGTCGTGTGGAAAGTTTTTTGGGAAGCTCTGCATCTGAGGGGACAAACCAAATCACCGAGCTCCAAACTTCTAGGGAGACACTAAGAATGCCAAAAATCAGTCCTTTCACTCGGCCCAGTAATGGAGTCCCCAATACATTAGCAATGGGGAAGAGAAGGAGACACACGGGACATATTTCCCTTTCCCCCCTGATTGCTTTTTTACGGGGAGAGTGGAACGAGGGCCAAAAGAGCCATACTTGCTGAGAGTAAAACCCCCTTCAAGTTAAAACCCCCCTGTTCTAGAGATTCTTCTAATATTAAAGAATGCAAAATATTAATTTAGGCCCTAGCCCCCCTTTTTGGTGCCTTGAAGGCCCTGAATTATAAAAAAATAGTTTGTACCAAGAGATTTATTAGCCAAAAATATTGCCAAGGTAAAGAGCTAATTAAATCTCCCCTTTTCCTTGGATAAAAACTCCCCCCGGACGAATCCCTTTTGTTACAAAATCATCTTTTTAAACCTTCTCCAATGGTAGGGTATGTTAAGGTAGCTTCTTGTTGAACTTGGCCTGTTTACGGTTTTGAACAAAATTTTTAATAAAATTCAGGTTTACAAAACAAATAACTAAAATTTTAAAATTTTTACTAGTAGGTTTTATTTTAATGTATGATTTGTTATGATTAATAAAAAATTTAAGGGGTTAAACTTTACATTTCTTTTGGGTAGTACCGTTTTTGATATGAATAAATAAACCCTCTTGGGGTTTTAGTTTTGTACTAAAATCACCATAATATGCACCTAAAAGGTTTATTAAGACCTAGCCACAAAGTAACTTACAAGTTTTAAAAAAAGATTTATCTGAACTATCAATCAGAGTAACAAGCACTCGTAAGTGACGGACTTAGTCTTATTTCCACCAAAATGACTAAAAAACTTTAACCACAAATTAAACAAAAGGGCCCGCAAGGCTTTTCGCACGGGAAGTTAATTCACCCGACATAAAAACCAAAAATGCAAGTTTTAAAAAAGGAAGTCAGTCATGAAAAAAAAAAAAGACCACACAGAAAACTTGACAGTTTCTTATGAGAGGTCAATGTTAAAGGCGGTATGCCCCCTTTGGCTATGCAAGCCCGGACTAAAAGTGAGAGTGCTAGGGTTTTTGGGGGGAAAGGGCCCTCTCTCAGCGATGCTGTAAAGTACTCAAAGAAAGGGGGTAGTGAACCACTCAGCAAGATAGTGAACCTGCTTGAGCGGGGCGGGAAACCTTCTCTGAGCGGTGCTGAAAAACCCTACTCCCGGTACCCTGAGGGGTAAGCCGACGTCACGTTGGTCAAGTGATGAGGGGACTTTAATCCCTTTGAGTGAAACCGGCTTTTACACTAGGGGTTTTCCCCACTACTGAAAATATTAAGAAGCTAACAAAACAAAATATAAACAATTTAACATTAGATAATTTTTTAAAAAATAAAGGCTATTCTTTTAAAAATATGACGGTATGGCCATACTCGTAACAATTTCTACTTCCCCTAGTTTAAGCGAGAGTTTTTTCTTTACCAAGGACTAGTACCTTACCCTTATCCACTTAAAAAATCGTCATTATTCACCCCAAGACATTAATTTGAGTTCTTTTGGTATCCTCCTCAGAATGAATCATACATTTAACTGATCCATAAAACCCAGAACTTTGTGAAAAGAACTCAAATTCGTTCTTAAGAAAAGTGTCGGGAAAAAATGAAGCAATAAACGACTTTTCTCAAGTGCCCGAAAAAGAAAAACAAATTTCGAAAAGGGAAACCTTTTAATCCACAAAAAAATGAAAAAATTTCTCCGTTGTCGTATTAATACAACTGGGACATAAAAATTTCAATGTTATAAAAAGACGGGGTTATAAAGACTCTAAGGGGGTAAAGTACCCTACTAAAAGTGTTTTAATTCCCCTTTGTGTGAAAAAGAAAATAAAAACGCTGTTTTTTTTCCTTCCGGTTGTACCAAGGACTACTCTTTTAGATGCTGCCAAAAAACCCTAAAAGAAGAAAAGGCAAGCCTAAATGAAAACCCTCCTCCCAAAAGGGAAGAGTAGCAATCAAGAAAAAGAATTTTAAATGTTTTCGCTGTGACCAGGGGTAAGTGGGGTTTGTGCTCTGCCCCCCTCTGCTGTTTCAGGCGAGCTCACCGTTCGTCAACAGTCAGAGTATGAGGCGTGTGCTGCTCATTTCCAACTGGCGCTGCATAGAAACAGGCGCATCAAACTGTTGGTTGAGTTGACCCGGGGGCTGTCACGGGACCCACGATGGATTTGTTATACCGGCGATTATCCGTGATACCTACGGTTTATCGCAAATGAAAGATATGTTGAGCACTAATGGGACGACACGGATTTTCGTTAAAATGACGTCAGAAAAATGTTATGAAGCATTGTGGATAAGTATCAAGAGACCATTATAGCCGTAAATTTTTCAGCTGTTCAGTACGTCTTCATGATGTATCAAGATACTCACAGGGGTAAAAATAAAGAATGTCCCCTTTTGAAGCGATGATTTTTTTTATAAAGAGAACTACGTAATTATGGTAGGGTTTTCATAGGGCCCTTCTGCAGGTCGGGGGCCGCGGACCTTTTGCTGGAATTTTTGGAGGAACAATTCGTCAAAATGCCCTTACCCCACCCCCATACGCCCTTTATTATGCTGAAAGCTTTTCGAACTCAATAATGTGACATATGCGGGAAACGTCGAGTGGGCTGTGGGGTCGTTGCCACATAGGGCAATGTGGTAAGCGGTGGGAATCTCCAAAAATCGCAAAAGCAAAAACCCGGGAAGAAGTCGAGGAAGTTGAGGGACGAGAACGTCTTATGCTCACCCCGTCTCGACAAGGGACTTTGGAGTAAAAGGGGGAGAAAAAAGCGCAGGGAGAATGCTTTGGGGGATGCAAAAAAGCGAGAAAAATCCCTCACTGGACAAAAATAAAGTATTGGAAGGGGACTCTGCCACGGGGGGGAAGAGGATGTAGCGGCGTCTTTAGTGAAGGCCGGGATGTTTTGTTAGCGAGTCGTCGTCAACCAGTGGGGTTTCCAGGTGCAATTTTGGATCGGTTGGAACTTGGTGAGGCACGGATGGAAGCATTGAGTCTAGTGTGTCGCAGGGTATAACGGAAAATTAGCAGAAGGGGAGGTGCATCCGATGTACTAAAGAAATCCCAATGAGGTGGGGGGTAGGCGCGAAGCGAACTGCGCCCCCCATCAACTCGACACGGCTTACTCCTCCCCCAAAGGCCAAAAAAAAAGTCTTGGGCGGATGTACAGAGGAAAAAACGGGAAAACCCACGAAACAAGGGTTTATAAAGGGGGTTTCCCCAAAAAAAGGGGGAGGGTTTAGAGGTGGGTAAAATGTATAAGTGAAAAGTCTTCCCAGAACGAAGGAAAACCCCATTTAAATTTACTTTTAAAGGGTTTTGACATAATATTAACGGTTTGAGATCTGAGCGGAAGCGAAAGTGGTTTTAAAGAAAATTTTTGGTGGTTAGATGTGGATGTGGGATTTATCCAAGAAAACAATTACAGAATTGGGTATGATTGAAATGGAGGTTTTATGTGTTATGGAAAGCGACGAGGTTAAAAGGAGGGGTGCCATCTGGTAAAGGAAAAAGCCCGTTTGTATCCCCCAAATGAAAGGGGGAGGGGGGAGTTTAGGGTGGAGGTTTATGGGGTAGAAAACACACATGTTTGTATTGTTTATGGGGGCCCGGCGAGGGGGATTAACTTAAAACTCATTTGTACAAGATGATTTGTATATTATTAGAATTTACCAAAAGTAGCGATAATAGGGGGCGATGGGGAAATTTTGTATACGACGAAAAAATTGGAGCCTCGAGGAGAGGTTGTTGCTTGGGATTCCTGGGGAATTTTTGCGAGTGTGGGTTTAATGGATGTGGTGGGGGGGGGGGCATGGTGGAGCATACTTTTATTAACGAGTTATGCGGCGGATTGGATAGAATGTAGTGCTAGTGCGTTTTAAATCGGAGAGGAAAGTGATAAATGGGTTTTTTTTTGGATCATGAGGAGTTGTAATGGATGTAGATATTGAGGGTGTGCCTAGAAGGGGTCCCCTTTTTGGAAAAATTTAAAAGTAAAAATTATTGAAGAGGGAGGAAGTCTTTTGTCTTTTTGGGCATATGTGGGAAAGCCTTTTGGTTGAAGCCCTAGAGATGTGGGTTTTGGTTAATTGGGGGAAACTGCCAAAAAAAGCGAATTTAAGGGAAAATTAATTAGTCAAGGGTTAGATTAGTCAGTTAAATACGGTTTCCCAAAGATATTTAGGGGGAGTTGCGCGGGTGCTATGTACAACGAATGCAAAATTATTGTTATAGAAATTGAAAGAATTAAGGAGCAACAGAAATTTACAAAAACGAAAAGGTTTTTGGGGAAAGGTTAAGGGTGGAATCGAAGAGGTTTTTTGGGGAGATCGGCCGTCGGCGTGTGTGTTGAGGAATCAACACAGACGTGCAAAACAATGGGGTAATGGGGTTTAATGTTCAGGTAGGTTTGCAGGGGGATAGGTGAATCAGGGGTTGACGAGACGGAGGGTTGGTGGGTTATAGAGCATGGGTTAAATTGAAAACGCAAAGGTTGGAATAAGTGAATTGCTTGCATCAAACGGGAGGTTTGTGCAGTGTGAGCTGGAGGAGCATGATCGTTTGATGTTGGGGGGGCCGATAACGGGGTGGGGACTTGGGGGGCTTTATCTGGGGCGCAATTGGGTAAGGGCCAGGGAAATTTATGGGTTGCCCAGGACTTTTTTCTTCAAAAATTGGGAAAGTTTTAAAGGGGGTTTTTTGGTAGTTTATTCAAAAAATGAAAGGGGGTGGGGGTTTTGGGGAACAAAAAAGTTGGCTGTGGTCGTCCTAGTTCTAAAGGGAGCCTTAACGGTTAAAGTTATGTGCAATCTCGTTATTTTGTGGTGACTTTAAAAATTTTTGGGGGTTTTGGTAACAGAATAAAAAAAGTCCTGGGGGAAGTGATTGACAAGGGACAATATGGGGTGCCGGGCGGTCTATGTATGAAGTCCCGGTTTTTGATTAGAATTTTATTTAAAAATAAGATTTGGAAAGGGGGGGGGGGGATTGGCTATAGTTGGGAGGGGAAAATGATAGTTGGAAGGGGGAAAGTTATGGAAGATCATGAGAGGCGGGGGTTGGGGCGGAAAATATATCAGGGCCAAATTTAAAAGTATCAGGGGGGCAACCTTGCGTGTGCAGGGGAATGGGAGGTTGGGAGTCGAAATTTAAGGGAAGGGGGTTTTCGTAAGGTTTCCCTTTTACAAATTTTTTTTTGCTTGTTTTCAAGATCCCCTTTTTTAGAGGGGTAAAGGGGTTTTTTTGGAAGCAAAGGGGGGGTTAAAGTAAGGGTGGGGGGGGGCGGGGTTGTTTGGGAAAGTGAGCGCGATTTTGGTGAGAGAAAACATGGGTTTGATTCGGGTAAAAGTTAGTGAAAATTTTTGAAAAAAACTACTGGCATACATCAAAATGGGGAAAACAAAAAATTTTGAATTTGGAAAAGGGGGGTGAGGGGAATTTGCTGAAAGGTGGAAAAGGGGGACCCCAAAAAAAGATATGTGGGATCGTTTTTTGTAAATGATTTCAAGTTACACAGCAAATAAAATTTCCCTGCGTTCGTTGACAGTTTCTGAAGCGCCCCCGGGGGGTTTAAGAGCTGCTAATTTTTGTTTTTCAACAAAGGGTGATTCAACGAATGGCTAATATATAGTAAACTTGGGTGTTTTGGTAATATTTCCGTATTGTTGGAGTTAAAAAGGCTACAAAAAAGTGTTTTTTGATTCTTTGGGGAACAGGGGGCGAATGGGGTTAAATAGACGGTTGTCACCCCTCCCCGGTTGGCCTTTGGGGGTTTGGGGGTTTTGAGTCGAAAAGAGGATAATAGTATGATTTAAAACTAGTTTAAGCGGAGGGGGGGTGAAAGGAGCGGTCTTCATAGAATACACGGGGTATGCGACGGTGGTGGGGGGGGAGGGGGTTTATGATATGAGGCAATGTTTGGGGATTTATAAACGTGAGGATCCCTTTTCATTTTTAAATTGAAATCTTGATAGGGAGATGGAAGGGTTTGGTAGCGGGGGTGAAGGGGTATATCCTGTATGTTGGCTAATATTTGGGGGGTTTAAAAAAATTGCGGGTTTTAAAAACCCAAATCGGAAATTATGTAAAAGATTTTTACATGGGGAATATTGCCCTCGGAATGGGTTTTTTTTAAAGAGAATACGGGGATGGGGGGAAACAAGGATTGTGGAGGATTGGCGATATTTTTCTACGGTGTTTTTTGCGATTGTTTTGAATTTTTAAGGGTTTGGATGGGTAAGGTTTTAAGGGTTTGTGGGGGGGGGGGGGGGTTTGCAGGTCTTTAGGGGTTTTTAAATTTAGATAAATGGGGTGAATAAAAGGGTTTTAGAAAGCGATTGGGTAATGATTACGGATTTAAAATACTGAAGTGGGGCTATGAGGGAGGCGGACGTGCGTGCAAGAAAATTAATCGTGGCACAACTTTTTTTAAGGACACAGTGTAGGGAAAAAAGGGGGTGTTTGGGGGGAGATGGGAGAGAGATTTTAGTGAGGGTTTTACGAAATTTCACATTAAGGGATTTTTGGGGTTTGCAAAATGGGTAAGGGGACCAAGGGGATTTTTTTTTTATTGGGGGGTGAGCATGGGGTTGCTGTTTATAAGGATGTTTTAATTGTTTTTTATATTTGGGGAATTGGGTTATTGCCCCCCGGGTTTCAGGAACTAAAAATTCATTTAGAAATGTGTTTTACTACGTTGCATATTTTTCATTTAAACTGCATAAAACATTTTTAAGGACTTTATGATAAAAAATTTTTAAGACTCAAATATGTTATAGGTGTCTTTAATGATTTTTATTCAAGTGTAAAGTTTTAAAAAAAAAAAAAAAAGTTTTTCCTAGCATAGCTACGGTTTTTTATTTTTTTATATTTTTTGCTGTTACAGTGTGCTTTTCAGTAATATTATATTACATTAATACTTGCTCATTTTTTCTTAGTTCCCCTGAGATGTAAAATTTCACATTAGTTTTGTTTTGTTTTATTGGATGTTTTTTTTTGTGACTTTTAGTATTACCGTTTCCTTCTTTGTATCCTAAATACCTATGTATGTTTGATTTGTGATAATCGCCTAAATTAATGTTTGGTATCGTGCTGCTTGTTTAAGCACCGAGATCTTAGATTTAGTCTCGCATACGTGTGTTGCAGGAGAAACCTCACATGTGTCTTGTGTATGTGTGTCATTGTCGTGTTTATTTTTTTTTTTTTAATCTCTTCTTTTATTGTACAATCTTTTTTAATTTCCGTGTTTATGTTTTGTTAATAACCTTTTTAGAATGTTCTTTAAAAAATAAAAAAAAATATCATGTTGTAAGTTTTGAAATGTGATGTTATTCATGTAATTACGGTGTGTTTTGTGTGAGAGTGATTTCCATTGTAATATACAGTGTGTTGGGTGTGTGTGTATTACCACTGTGCAGTATGGTTCAATATTAGGTTTCGGGTTAAGTGAAATTTAGTGCATAAGCTTTTGTGTGTACTTTTTAAAATTTTCTGCTATTTGTATCGCACTGTTTTAAATAAATAAAAAAAAAAAAAAAAAAAAAATAAAAATGTTCCTTTAGAGATACAGGCGTTATCTCCCCTTTTTTAGATCCCACATTTTTAAACCTAAAAAATTGGGTATTTTCGGGGCCTTTGGAGGCGCCCTTATAAAGGTACCCCGATTAGAGTCTTGATGACTCCGGCTTTCAAAGGATGAAAGTGGGGTTATCTGCCAAGCTTTCCCTTAAAAGGAGTCGATTTTTAATATGACTTTTTTGATTTTATCATTTCCTATGTAAAAAACCCCTTGGGAATGAAACCCCACAGAAGCGAATTACCCTGTAGAAACTCAAAATTTTAACAGATTTTTCCCTCTTAATGGAATTAGTAGGGCCATGTCCGCTTCCGAAAGTAAAATATGGGCCCGTTTCCCCGGAGAAACAGATCTAGGTTTGAAAATTTCTATTTAGGAGGGACTCCAGTCGGGGGGTTTTAAACTCGGTTAGTTCGCTCCCTGGCCCCGTTCTGTGCAAAAGATTGGGGGGAAAGATTTTTTTTTTTTTTTTTAATTTAAACAATACATCAAGAGATAATAAAGACAATAAAGTTCTTAACAGAAAAATCATTAACCAAAAAACAAAACATGAACTTGAGATAACACAATCCCCCCTCACCCATAAGAAAACCCCCACACCTTTTATCCAATAAAGACTAATTTCCCAAAAAGCATTGTTATATGATTAACAAAAACCCCAACGATTGCATAATTGCATTTGAAGTTATAAAGTAGGTACTTTTCAAATACAATTAAAAGTAATGTTTGAGAATAAGGTAAAAACAAAGTTCATCAAACACAGAAAATTAAAAAAAACAAGGATCCAAAACACGACACCTCTACAAATCAAAAAACATGTTATGAATAACATACATAGAAAAAAGTTCCACTGCAAAGTCAAAAAA
>NW_026471798.1:0-11804 GCF_026875155.1 Cherax quadricarinatus | reverse complement strand
CCCAGTAAAGGGAAATTCCAATAACATGACAAAATTTTAAAAGTCTCCTGTTCCCTACATTTTCGTGCCTTGTGGCCTTAACAATTTTCCCCCCATATATTTTTCCTTGGTCCCTATCTAAGTTTGGGGGGGTATATCATCAAAAATCTTTTTTTCATCCCCCTCTGAAAATTCTATCCAAACAAAATTTATGTTTATTCAGATTTATACCCGTTTTTATGAAAACAGTTCAAGCGTTTGGGGACATACAATGCCCCCCCACCCCCCTCCTTTTCTTCTTTTTTTTGGAAAAATTAAAAAAACCCTAAATATGACTTTCCCGCAGTTGCCCCGTTTTTTAAAATTAAACCACGTTCCAGTTAAGGCAAAATACATCAAGTTCCCTACACTAGCAACAAATCTCAATCGCCCACTTATTCCTACCCTACGGCAATTGCATAATAAACATTAAAAGACTCCCCTTTTCCTTACCCTTCCTGTCATTTTTTTTTTTTCTAAAACCCTATTACTGTCCTTATCACCCAAAAGGCCCCTGGTTTTTCAATATCTATTCGTTTTTTATTATTACTGCCCCCCTAGAACTGTAATTTTACATGGGTTTTCACTGTTTTCCCCCCAAACCCATACCATAACTATTTAGTTTTGCCCTAACGCTCCCTCCACTGCGTTGCAGTGCCCCCACCCCACCCCCTAGATAGTGAACCCAAACCCTAAAAAACATGTCATTTTGCCATAGAGAGGCCAGTTGTCAATGATTTTTACGCTTTTCCTTACGTATTTGCCCAGCCAGCAATTGACACCAATTGCCGGGAAAAAACCCATTCATTTCCAACCCCCCTCCTGGAAAAATACCACATTGAGAGGGTTCCCCCCTTACTTCTATTTTTTTCTTTTGTGACCAAACCCTCAAATCGGTCCTCACTCCTACGTCTGCCAACTCGTTCCCTCCGCACGGACAGATAATAGGATTGCTCCCTTTACCTTTCATGAAAAGGCCCAAGTCGGACCAAAAACGTCGTCGTAACCCCCTCTCTTCTATTGTGGGATTTTTGTGTATTGGCAGAATTTTCTAAAAATGTTCCCCTGCCCACAAAAGCATAACCCTCCTTTGTTTTTTGGTACGGAAAATTGTCTGAAGCCCCCCCATTGGCATTCACTGGGGCCCCCTTCCCTGGCCAATAAATGTCCTGAAAGTTCCCGGGCTTCCCCAAAAAAAAACCCCTTTTTGCAAATTAACCTTTGAGCTAAGACCGTGAGCCTAGAGAAAAGCTCTCTAAGCTGCCTCACATGCTTGCCCAACGTCGCTAAAAATCCAGTCTCTATAACACTACGCCTTTGGGGCCATGTAAAAACCTCCTGCATTATGCTTTGGGAAAAAACGGGGGTGCATTACGAACCCCAAAAGGGGGAAAAACTTTGTACTGAAAAAGCCCAGGGTTTACAAAAGCAGGGGCCCTGGCATGTGGTTTTAAAAGGTTTTGGTAGTAACCTTAAAACAGGTCTAACTTTTTAAATTTTTTAGCCCCCATCACTGCATAAATGACATCATCCTTCAGGAAGGGGGAAAACAATCAGTTTGTTTTTAAATTAACCTTACAGTGTCAGTAAACATTCTGGTGCCTTCGGGTTTGGGAACCATAAACAGGGGGATCCCCCACTATCTTGTTTGGGTTTATTTTAAATCATTGTCAAGAAAAAAATTTTCCCCCCCCCCAACTTTTTCTCTTTTGTGGGTTCATTCTGTGGGGTTTTGCGAATTTTTTTCAGTTTCCCCTTACATCTTATCATGGGGCTTTAGCTTGCTTCACGAGGGTTTCCCCAAAAAATCTCAAATTCCAAAAAAACTGAAACTTTCCCGAAAACCCTTTCCTTACTAAGACAACATACATTGTGAAGGGTCTTTTAACAAGCCCTGTTACTAGGTGCACATAGTGGCCCCCTGTGCCGTGTCCACCCCGGGGGTACCTCTAATTTTTTACCCCCCCACACCTTTTTGGTGGTCCCTTTTTCAGCCTGTTTTAGTACCCCCCTTTCAATTCCGCCACCCAGGTGTGTGAATTCTGAACTTTTCTGTGCCCTTTTTCCCACCCCCTTGTAGGGCTCACTGAACTTTTTTTTTTAAGGCTTTCCCGGCACCGCTCCAATGCTAGTCCCTTTTTCCCCCCACTTAAAGGTATGGGGACGGCCTTGGGTGAAATTGTTTCTTCATCTTTTTTGGCTGTTTTGCGGTTTTCGCCCCCAAACATTTCATGGACCCAAACGTCTTTGAAAGCGAAAATCCCCCAAGGGGCAGCCCCACAATCCTCCCCAACCCAGTAATCCCCCCCCCCCAAAAATCGTCAGTGGCCCCCATACCTGGTGACCATAGATCAGTTCAAAGGGACTGTAGCTAATGAGTCCGAGTGCTGTCCCCACCAAAAAAAAGGAGGAGGATACCCCCCCCAGTCCTTTGGTATAGGCACAATAAGCCCCAGCTAGTTTTGAGAGTGGTGAAAACCACTCCACAACCCCTTGACTCTTTGGGGTATAAAGGGTAGGTCGTCATTTTAATATTAAACCCCCCCAAAAAACCGTGAAAAATTTTTGAGTAAAATTTGCCCCCTGCCCTGTCTGAATTTTTTTGGGGATCCTGACCTGCAAAAAAAAAATTTCCTAATGCTCTCAAGACCAACATGTTGTAAATTTTCGGGGATTTGCCCCCGGAAACCCTGGTAGAGGAGCAAAAAATAGAAAAGAAAAGCAGGGTTTTCCCATTTTTGGTCCTGGGTGGTGGCCCACACAATCCACCCCCAGCTGTTTAAAGGTTCCCCAAAAACATTTTTTAAGGGGTTAAAGAGGGGCAGGTTTAAATTTCCCCTGTTTGGTTTTCCCCTACCTTTGGCAAAATGGGCATGTTTTACATGTTTCCCCATGATTCCCTACCTGGGGCCTTTAAAAATGTTTAGAAATTTGCCCATAGTCTTTTTAACACAAAATGTCCCCTGGGAAAACGGGGGCCCAGACACAAAATTGATCCCAAAAATGGTTCTGGCACCACCCTTTGTAGAGTGCCTTCCTTGTCCATATTAGATGTCGATCAATGGTTTTTTTTCGCATCAAATACCGTCGCAAAAAAAAAAACTTTTTTTAGTTAGTCGAGGCCTTTTCCCTCAGTAAATAGCAGATGACCGAATAGCTTTTGGGTGTCTCCACCCCGGGCCCTCGATCAACTGCTCTCGAGTAGGAGTCACCCCCCCCCCGTCCCAGCCCCCAAGACCCCCTCAAACAGGGTCCTGCCTGGGAGGTTCTCAAACCCTGAGCCCCCGCAGGCTAGGTCGAGGAATAGATTTCCCAAAAACCCAATCACCCCCGGGGTCTAAAGAGTAACAAAGAGAGACTGATCTTTTTTTTTTGACATTTTCCAGCGTAGCAACACGGGAAAATAACTCCTATACAGACAAAGGTAAAGAGTTAGAGCTGCGGGGAGGGGCCAATTATCTAAAATTTTTGAAGGGAGGGGACTGGTCAAAAAAAAACTGCAGATATCAAACTTAAATGAAGAAATCCTACAAGGAAAAAAAATCACAGGAAAAACCAAAACCCATCAAGGAAGGGAAAAACCAAAAACAAAATAGTTTTCATATGCCAAATCAAAGGGAAAAACATCACCCGTTTTGGGCCCCCTCCTTGGGAGGGGAGGGGAATCACGATGACACCCAAGAAAGAGTGAAAAATAAAGCCCCAAAATAAGACTGAGTGTTCAGCGACCCCACTGCCCAGACAAAGGGTGGCAACCCAAATGAATTTTTTATGAACGAACCCCCAAAAATTTTGCATCTCAAAAATCTTGGATATTATCCAAAACTTCAAGACTTTGAAAAGGCAATAAATGATTGCCATGCATCTGCCCGGGCCCCCCGGTTCCCCAAAGAATGCTTCAGCATTCTTTAGAGAGGAAGCATGGACTAGAGTTCATCCAACCCACAAAAAACCAACAGACATACCCCCACTCTAAAAAGGTGGCGGTAAAAAAAGTTTGCAAAGAAAAAAGCCCAAATAACACTAAACTCCCACTAACATCTAAAAAGCAAGATCGCCAGTCATTTGATACCATCAATTCACAACCCAGGGCAACAGGGTTTAGAGCAGGTCGCTCCTCCCTGTCCCAGCTATGGAAATATGAAAATGTCCTGGTGTTGTAGAGGAAAAAAAAAACAGATGTAGTAACAGACTTTGAAAAAAGCTTTGACAGGTGATTTGGTGTAATAGCGCACAAAATGCAGGATAAAGGGATAACAGGAAAAGTTGGTGAGGATCTTAACTTCCGGGCAAACAGAACACAAAGAGTAAGGGTAAACGGGGGAAAAAGCCCCAGGCACCTAGTTGTAAATTTGTGAAAAGGCACGGTACTCCCCCCCTTTTTTTTCCCCATCCTCATTTTGACATGAAGAGATGTAAGCTATGTCGTGTACCCATTGTGGATGACACCCGGACTCCATGGCAATGACCCCCCATTAAAAAACCTGCAAGACTCCAAGTGGACTAAACCCAAATTTCTTTAAATGGGCATCAAAACAATTAAAACTTCAGTCTCAGATTGGAACATTTGAAAAAATTAAAAAAAAGGTATCGGGTTTACGAAAAATTTTAAAACCATACAAAAAAGTGAAAAAGTAAAGTGAAGGACTGGGGAATGATAATGTCAGAGGATTCGCCTTTACAGGCCAAAAATTAAATTCCCGCTTGCTAGGAAAAAATAGGTGGAAAAGGGAAAATTTTCAAAAAATTAGGGACCCCAAACCCCATGTGATTCTCTTCCAAATCGCTTTGTTTTCTCTCTTTGGTGGAATAGTTTTAAAATAACGGTTAAGGCTTGGCGACGCTCCCTAATGCAAAAATTTCCGGGCAAATGGAATACGTAAGGCCTTTAAATTACTAAGGTTAAGGTCCTTGACGTATTTCCAACGCAGAATAAAAAAGTAATTTTTCCCTTGGGAATCAACGGCACCAATGACACAAATCCCCCTTGAAAGCAAAAAGATTCGGGAATCACTTTTCCCCCCAATGAAAAGCGAGGTCCCCACGAGTATATGAAGAAAACCAAGTAAGTGCAGGCCCCAAAGTGTTAAACTCCTTTCAGAAACAAAAGGGGGGATTACCAATAGACCCCTTGCTTCTTAAAGAAGGCCCAGGAGGGGACTAGAGTCAGTACCTGCCCAACCAACCTTTGATTTGTTACATCCTTTTTCCCTGCGGCGGGAGTTAAATAAAGCCTGGTTTAGACCCCGATCCATCTGAGGCCTGGGCTCAGATGAGCCCCGGGGGGGGTTGACCCCGAAACCCTCAGATAAATCCAGGTAAAAACCCCTCTGTTCCTTTTAAATTTGTGAAAGGGTTTATTCCCTATAACAGTCTCTTCAAAAGACTGCTTAACAATGGCTCAAACTTAATCACTACACTTTTTAACATGGCATTATGCCCGCAGGGGGTTTGGAAAACCTGTAGGTCACCGGCCTCCCCACCCCCCGGTGTTTCACCACAGGGTTTTTTCCTGTGTGGGGAACGTCCCAAACCACTGGTAGCGTCACACAAATTTCTCCCCCCCTTCTCCACTTCGCCGCCCCCAAATTTCTTTACCTACGACCCCAAAATTTTGGCAAAAGATGCCCCTGAGACTCTGTGAAAAAGGCCGGGCCCAAAAATCTCGGCGCTGCTGCCCCCCCACCCCGGGCCCCCATTGGTCTAAAGGCCCCACAGCGACACGTCTTGCGTTGTCCCTCGTGGTCACAAACACCTGCGTCTGAAATCCTCCCGGACAAATACGATGGGAAAAGGTCGTCTCAAAGTCATCTTTTTTGGTGCAGGATCCTGCAGGCAGCCCCCCAAGTTCCTCCGTCCATCGACCCAAAGTCGTAGCTGCACTTCACCATATCGTTTTAAAAGCCTCTCTAATATTACTTATCCACTTCAAAAAGGGCTTTTTTTTTCCTCACCCCGTGTAGTATTTTGAGGCATCCCCCCCGGTTTTGTCCTCCCCGTCCAGATGAAACGGAGAGGGGGCTTCTGGTATCTGTCACCCTCCTTTTTAGCTTTGCTGCGAACTTTTGAAGATTCGCGAAGAGCATTTGCGTTATTTAATGTAGTTCATCGTTTTTTCAATGTTGAATGTGTCCCCTATTATTGTTTGGAATAAAACAGGGGCGTTTTATCGGAAAAATTTGTTTCCTTTAAATAAGCCAAAACACAGTGTTACTCCTTTCGGTAATGGTCGCCTCTTGGTGAAACAGGGGAAATTGCGCAAACGAGGGGAAAAAGGAGCTTTTGACAGACGTCCACACGCCCCCAGAGCTGGGACAATTAGTGGGTGGTAGTTACCCCTACCCTCCTGTGGGTGGTGTACCCCTACCATTGTGGGTGGTGTCAAAAAATTAAGGGAATAATGGGTCCAGGGGGTGGCCCAAAGTTATGATTTTTGAGCAAAATTACAAAAAAGGGAGTGAATACGGTAGATCGGTCACAATTATGGAAGCTACAAGGTAATGAACTCCCGGTAGACTGGGCACAATGCTGGCCCACAGATGGTCCAACTTCATCCTGTCCCTACTTGTATGTTATAAAAATAAAAATGCTTTCAAAAAAGCTGTGTGGGAAAAAGCTCTTAGCTTGCCAAAAAAAGTTGGAATCCCCTTTAAACCCGTAATATAGCGTCAAAAAAGTGGATCCCTTTAACTTGTCAAAACCCCGGTTAAAAAAAAAAAAAAAAAAAAAAAAAAAAAAAAAAAAAAAAAAAAAAAAAAAAAAAAAAAAAAAGGTTTAAGAATAGGTAGATCTGGTCCAAACATGCAAGTACCCAAAAGGTAATGAACTCTGCCTTCATCCCCTTCTTTCTTTCCCCTCCCCCGGTTTCTCTCTCTAAGCCTTTTTCCCCCCCCTTCCCCCCACTTTTCTTTTTTCTCTCTCCCTCTCTCTCTCTTTTCTCTCTCTCTCTCTCTCTCTCTTTCCCTCTCTCTTCTCTCTCTCTCTCTCTCTCTCTCTCTTTCTCTCTCTCTCTCTATAGGTTCTCTCTCCCTTTTCCCCCTTTTTTCCCTATTTCTACCCTCCCTGATTTCTCTTCTCTTAGCCTTTTCCCCCACCCTCCTTTTTCTGTCTTTTCCTTCTCTCTCTCTCTCTCTCTCTTCTCTCTCCTCTCTTCTCTCTCTCTCTTCCCTCTCTTTTCCCCCTCTCTACCCTTTTTCCCCCCCCCTCAATTTCTCCTTTTCTTTCTCTCTCCCTCTCTCCCTCTCCTCCTTTACTTCCCCTCTCTCCTCTCTCCCTCCTTTTCTCTCTCTCTCTCTTTCTCTTGGTTCTCTCTCCATTCCCTTTTTCTATATTTTACCCCTCCCCGCATTTTCTCTTCCCTAGCCTTTTCCCCCACCCTCCTTTCTTTTGTTCTCTTCTCTCTCTTCTCTCTCTCTCTTTCTCATAGGCTTTTCTCCATTCCCCTTTTTTATATTTTACCCCCCCCTTGCATTTCTCTCTCTCATGCCTTTTCCTTACCCTCCTTTTTCTGTCCTTCTCTCTCTCCTCTCTCTCTCTCTCTCTTCTCTTCTCTCTCTCTCTCCTCTCTACCCCTTTTTCCACCTCAATTTTCTCTTCACCCCTTTGGGCTTATCCCTCACCCCCTATCTTCCTCTCTCTCCTTTTTCTACCTTTCCCCCTCTCTCTTCCCTCTTTCTACCCCCTTTTTCTTCCCCTCCACCCCCTCCCTCCTTAGCCCTTTTGTCTGTGGGTTAAAAAAAAAAAAAAAAAAAAAAAAAAAAAAAAAAAAAAAAAAATGGGGTGGTCTAGAGGACGGAAAACCAGAGATTGGAGACGAACCCGGGATGAAAAAACTGGGAGTTAGAGTCCAAAAAAGGGAGGAAGGTGGGGAAGGAAGATATGAGCTTGGTAAGAAAAAGGGGAGCGGATAGCTGAGGAGTGCGGAAGTGGGGAAATAAGGTTTTTAGCAGAAACTAGGATAAATGCTTAGAGGAGAAACTGCAAAGCCTGAAAAGAAATTTGAGAGCAAATGACAAATTTGTGTGAATCGGCGCAGAAAGGGGACGGTAGCAACAAAGGGGACTGCCCTACGCGAAGGCCTATGACCCCTGTGGGGCAGGGAAAAAGGGAGGAGTAACTAAGATCAAATGAAGGTCCCCATGACAATGAAGGTATGCTTATGCAGAGATTCTAAAGCCCAAATGCAGTAGCAAGGGCAGTGATCTGAGTGAATTCAGATTTTGTCAGGGATGAAGGGAAGAAATGTCAATGGAAGGAAATAAAAAACCCCAGAGGAGCAGATGGAGATCAGTGGGAGGAGGAAAGGGCGAGGTCAGTTTTTTTGTACGGGGTCCCAAAAAGCCCAAAGGGGGGCAACTTTGAAAAAAATAAAAAGGAAAGGAGAAAAAAAAAGTTGAAGGCATATGAAACAAAAGGTGGGGCGATATGACCCCGGTGACAAATTTTAGAGAAATTTGGGGGGTTTGCGAGTGGAAGGGTACGGCCCCGTAAAATAATTTTTAAAGGAAGAATAGTTCGAACCGGATTCTGCAAGAGAAAGCAAGACTGAGAAAACAGGGGTACCAGAGAGTATACCTCGACCCCGACAGAAACAAGACGAAAAGGACACATGAAAAAGAGGGGACAGAGAGCAAAGGGGGAACGATAGGCAATGCGAAGATGAGCAGGACCAGGGGCAAGGGGAAGGGAAAACCCCCCAGAATTCCACCAAAAGACTCAAACCCGACATTCCCCAAAGCAATGAGCAACCCATACACCCCATTCACTGTTTTCCCGCCACCAACCCCATTTCACAAACCTCACCCAACAGCTGTCCTTTGGGGTTTGACCCCCCCTATCATCACAAAAACCCCCCCTACACCACAGCCCCATATGGCCCCCACCAAAGGGTCTCGCCCCCCCAACCCCAATTTTTTTGATGACCACAATGATAGAAAAGAAACTGAAAGTTTGGTACACAAACGCGGATGGAAAAAAACGAATAAACAGGGGTGAACGAAAGAATCAGTGAAAAATCCCCAGAATCATAGCGTCACGAACAAAACTCGCTGAGCAATTCAGCCATTCTTCCCCAAAGGGTATCGTCCCGAGGAAAGTAGAAGGGTAGAGGGGGAGGAGGGGTTGCCTGCTTTTTAAAAATGAGGGGATTTGAGGAAAGGGAAGGCATGGGCATGATTTGGGGAAAAGAATAATTTAGGGACAATTCAGTCCCGAGAAAATAAAGTAGTCATTGGAGGGTGTAAACCCACCACAGAACGCAGGAGGGCCCAAGAGAGGAGTACGAAGAAAACAAAAGGGTGATGGTGGACCACTGGCGAGTGGCAGAAGGCTCATCGGCAGAGCAAGTTAGGTAATGGGGGGATTTCAAAACCCCAGGGGATGACTGGGGGAAAACCCGGAGCCCCTGGGGGTCCAAAAAAGGGGGAGCCCAAGATGATGGTTTTTGGTACTTGAAAAATCATGCATCAAATGTCAGGGGGCAAACCAGGGGAGAGGGGGGATGAGCCAGCAAAACTGGATCTTGTGTTCACCCCGAGGTAGCATTGAGGACATACTTACGGGGCCCTTGGAAACTAGCGATCATGTGGTTTGAGTTTTGATATATAGTGAGTTACAATGGAGAAAGGGAAACAGGAACTGAAAAGGGGGGGCCAAATTAAAAGGGGGTACAAGGTTGAGAAATCTGCAGGGGTTCAGTGGGCAGAGAAATGGTAGGAAAAAAAAGTAAAAGGGAAAAATGGAATTGTGGCAACAAAGTGCAAAAAGGGGGCAGGGAAAGTTTTGTTCCCCAAAGGGAAAAAGAAATAATAGGAAGACCAAAAAGGTCCCCTTTGGTTTTACCCGAAGGTGTAGGGAGGCAAAAAATTTAAAGTGCAACAGAGAATGGAAAAGGTACGGGAGGCATAGGACCCAGGAAAACAAGGAGATTAGTAGAAGAGCCAGAAAACGAGGTATGCACAGATAAGGAGGGAGGCCCAGCGACAGTATGAAAACGACATAGCATCGAAAGTCAAATTTGACCCGAAACTGCTGTATAGCCACATTAGGAGGAAGACAACAGTCAAGGACCAGGTGATAAGGCTGTGGAAAGAAAGGTGGAGAACTCCACAAGAAAAGATCAAGAAGTATGTGAGGAGCTCAACACGAGATTTAAGGAAGTATTTACAGTAGAGTCAGGAAGGACTCTGGGGGGACGACTAGATGGGGACACCAGCAAGGAATACACCAACAAGTGTTGGACGACATACATACAGATGAGGAGGAGGTGAAGAAACTGCTAAGGACATCGATACCTCGAAGGCAATGGGACGGACAACATCTCCCGTGGGTCCTTAGAGAGGGAGCAATATGTTGTGCGTGCCACTTACCACAATCTTCAACACGTCCCTGGAAACTGGGCAACTACCTGAGGTATGGAAGACGGCAAATGTAGTTCCATTTTTAAAAAAGGAGACAGAAAAGAGGCACTAAAACTATAGACCTGTGTCATTGACGTGTATAGTATGCAAAATTATGGAGAAGATTATCAGGAGGAGAGTGGTGGAGCACCTGGACAGAACAAGAGTATAAATGCCAACCAGCACGGATTCATGGAAGGCAAATCCTGTGTCACAAACCTTCTGGAGTTTTATGATAAAATAACAGAAGTAAGACACGAGAGAGAGGGGTGGGTTGATTGCATCTTCTTGGACTGCAAGAAGGCCTTTGACACAGTTCCTCACAAGAGATTAGTGCAGAAGCTAGAGCATCAGGCGCATATAACAGGAAGGGCACTGCAATGGATCAGAGAATACCTGACAGGGAGACAACAACGAATCATGGTACGTAATGATGTATCACAGTGGGCACCTGTGACGAGCGGGGTCCCACAGGGGTCGGTCCTAGGACCAGTGCTATTTTTGGTATATGTGAACGACATGATGGAAGGGTTAGACTCAGAAGTGTCCCTGTTTGCAGATGATGTGAAGTTAATGATGAGGACCAGGCAGGACTTCAAAGAGACCTGGATAGACTGGACACCTGGTCCAGCAAATGGCTTCTCGAATTTAATCCTGCCAAATGCAAAGTCATGAAGATAGGGGAAGGGCACAGAAGACCATAGACCGAGTATAGGCTAGGTGGCCAAAGACTGCAAACCTCACTCAAGGAGAAAGACCTTGGGGTGAGTATAACACCGAGCATGTCTCCGGAAGCACACATCAACCAGATAACTGCTGCAGCATATGGGCGCCTGGCAAACCTGAGAACAGCATTCCGATACCTTAGTAAGGAATCGTTCAAGACACTGTACACCGTGTATGTCAGGCCCATACTGGAGTATGCAGCACCTGTTTGGAACCTGCACTTGATAAAGCACGTCAAGAAACTAGAGAAAGTACAAAGGTTTGCCACAAGGTTAGTTCCAGAGCTAAGGGGAATGTCCTATGAAGAAAGATTAAGGGAAATCGGCCCTGACGGACACTGGAGGACAGGAGGGTCAGGGGAGACATCATAACGACATATAAAATACTGCGTGGAATAGACAAGGTGGACAAAGACAGGATGGGTTCCAGGGATGGGGACACAGAAACAAGAGGCCACAATTGGAAGTTGAAGACACAAATGAGTCAGAGAGATATAGGAAGTATTTTTTCAGTATAGAGTTGTAAGGCGTGGAATAGCCTAGAAATGATTTAGTGGAGGAGGAACCCTACACAGTTTTAAGACGAGGTTTGATAAGTCATGGGGGCAGGGAGAAAGGGGGGCCCCGTAGCAAACCGTGAAGGGGGCCAGGGTAAGCTCCCCCC
>NW_026471797.1:0-12067 GCF_026875155.1 Cherax quadricarinatus | reverse complement strand
CATTCTCTTCATTAAGATTTTAATATCAAGTTGTATTTTTAAAAATCTTGATACAGTAAAAAGAATTCCCCCAAAAATTCTGATGGATGTGTCTATAGATTCCTTGTAAAATTTGCGATAAAATTTTTATTACGGTCAAGCTGATAAATGTCTCGAAGATTAAAATAACATTAAATATTAGCATTAGATCTGGGAACAGCTTCCATTGCTCTATTTATTAATGTGAGAGATTTGATCATCCAGTGGATTTTCATAATAGTGAGAAAGTTGTATCAAGAAAGTCCGGGTCGACAGGAATATAAATTGAATCGTGTTTTCATTTTAAAAAAACAGTTTGAAAATAATATGAATATTTCCTTTGATTTATATAATTGATCATTTATTCTTAATAAAAATTTGGGAAGAATTTTTCATTCATTGAACAATATAAATCTTATTTCTTCGGAAAAAATACTAGGATAACATTTTTTAGTTGGGTGAGGTGTAAGGTTAAAATTTTGGATGGAGGCATTTTTGTCTTAGGGACAGAAAGAGGAGGCAGATTGTTTGCACTTTCTTGGGGGCTGGGATTGAGGGATATTTGTAGTCGTTAGACGATATCAGAAAGGTAATGGGAGCAATCCTATTATATGCCTCAGTGCGGCGATATGGCAACGAATGTTGGCTATGTAGGAGTGAGGTCATGATTAGCAGGTATAGGAACAGCAGTAGAGATAATTAGGAGGAAGGGTGGGAATCCGTGATTCGTGGCATTGGCCAGGAAAGAGGAGTTGGTAATGATGGATGTCCAGGACAATTGGTGTCAATTGCTGGCTGAACAAACACTGTAAGGAGAATCTAGTAACATTCATGGACATCTGGGACCCTTTCTATTACCAAGGATGGGGTTCTACTTATCTTGGTTTGGGGTTGGGAGCAATGGGCCCTACGCAGTGGAGGGGGAGCTGTTTGGACATTTAAATAGAATAGATAGTCGGTATGGGTTTTCGGGAAAAATCAATGAATTCTGAGTGCTTAGCGATAGTGTGAGTTTTAGGGAGAAACCAGTAAAATGCAGAATGAGGATGAGTCATTGGAGAATATTGGAAACCCAGTGGCACTAGATAAACAAGGATAGTAATGTATAGAGGAGAATCTGAAATCAGCAGGAAGAGAAAAAGAAATGGAATTTTTTCTAAAGATATTTTTTACTAATATAGTGCGAGAAGAAACAAGGATAGACGAATTGAGATTGTTGCAGAGCAGGTTACACTGATGTTTTTCGCCATTAACTGAGACTTGATTTAATATGAAAAATCGGGACATGCCTGTGAATGTCTGATCAGGTTTTTTTTAAATTGTTTCAAGTAGATTGAAGTATCTGTAATGGAGGGTGGGGTGTCACTGTATATGGTCCGATATCGTTTAAAATGTTGCTAAAAACAGGTATAAGTCTGAAATACTCATACAGAGTCTGTCTGGATTGTATGTTCCAGAGGGGTATGAGAATTGATTTTAGCGTGATGTACGTTCCCTTAAATTTAGTTAGGGACCAGGGAGACTACTTTGGGAGGAAGATTGTAAAGGACCTCGAGGCACGAAAACGTTTGTAAATCTAGGGGGTCAGATTGAGTGGAATTTTTTGAATGGAAATTTGGAATCTATCGACTTTTTAGAAGTAGTTCATGATTTGTTTTTGAAGCAAATTGTGACGTAACCTACAAAGGAATTTAAACCTGTTGACTTGGTTTTTGGCATAAACAAGGAAGCCACCATGTTATTATCTTAGGAAATTACAGAGGGAACTCGGCACTAGCACTGTGTTGGTTGGTTGTGAGGTGTTTCTTCCTCCAGGTTTGCGGACATGTGGGGGCCAATTCCTGTGACTGATTTCACATTTGGGCCCAGACGGTCCGTTGTAGAGTGTCAAATCCACAGGTGGATGAGGCGGGTCGGCCTGGCTCGTTAGTTGTGGGTTTAGTGTGCTTGTGGTCCTGACGGGGGGTTTTCTAGAAGTAATCACGCGGCTCACCTATGTTAAGGGGTGAACAGGTTAGTTTGTATTTTTTTTCGTTGTGTTTGGGCCAACTTCTTGGTGCGGGGCTTCCGTGTGCGGGATGGGGCATTTGTACGGGTTTGTGTGGAGGTCGATTTTTTGTCGGTCGCTGGGGATGCGGAGGTCTTCCTATTAGCGGTCCTTGTGAGGTGGAATTCGGTTAAATAGGTTGTTTGTTAGATTTTTGTTTGCTGGCCATTGTGTTGCTCATGTCTGTATAATAGCCTGGCTTTTTGTTTATTTGTTGTCTACACTTTGTACCTCTGCACGCTCTTAGGGGAAGAGAAAGGGGTCGGGCAATTTACTGCGCGTGTTCGCAGCATGTTGGTGGGGGGTTGGCGCGCGGGATGGGGTAAGGGGGGGGGGTGAAAACACGTGAGGGAGGGCAACAGGCACAGGGCTTAGCGGTTTGGGGAGATTGTGGGCTGTAGGTAGACTCCCGGCCTGTTCCTCGGACAGACGTCCCAGTCATGGTAAGACTCACGATGACTTCGTAACTTGTCAGCGTTTTGTGCTGTATCTCCGCATGGCGGCTTGATCTAGTGTCGGTATCAGGTTCTTACCATGGATTTGTTATTTCAGGGCGTTATTGGCGACGTGAGATGGTGGGCGAGTGAGTTGGTTGGGTGTGGGGGTCGGAATGGGCAACGCGCCGCGATTCGGGTTCTAGTCTGTGGTGAGGCGCGGTTCTGGGGTTCGTTCAACGTCTGCGTACTGACTAGTTTTGTGAGGCACACAGGTGGTAGAGATTTGTCTGCGTTGTACTCAGGTGTGCAGAGGTACTTCGTAGGGGAGGGGCCAGGCATGCGTGGAGACTGGATGGTGCACTACCAAAGGGCAGTACTCTTGGGTCCAAATAAGATTAGTTATGTTCCCGTTCGAGGCTGAATACCAGTGGTTTAGGTCGAGAGGCGTCTGTAGGGTTATTGGTTGAGAATTTCTGGATGGTTCTTTTGTCCTAGGCGAGCGCGGCGTGGGCTGGATGTGCCCGTATGCTGGGATACCTGAAGGGGGGGGTCACACCTACAACCACAAACCCAAGCCCCTCACTACATACCCCATTTCCCCCGCCCACCCGTTGTGACCTCCTCTCGGATTTTAGGACCCAAGTATTTGTACTATGCTGGCAACGTCGAACGTGTCGCTTGTGTGGGTCATATGACACATGGTGGGCGCAGTGTGGAATGAGACGGGGATATCCGAAAACAGCAGCGACGGCAGGCTGCAGAAGAGGATGGTGAGAAGCGAGAGCTGCCTAATGCGGACCCTGCCTAAGCAAGGGTTTGTCTTGGTGTGAGAGGTTCGATAAAGCAGGGCGTCAGAGGGACAGCAGGTCTATCAAGGAGGGGAGGTGTCGCCTCATTAGGATTGTAAATCAGGTGTGCGATGGAAACATTACCAGACTTGTGTGATGGATGATGTGGAGGTGTCGTTAGAGAGTGGGGCTTTAGATAGACGCCCTTGATAGACGACAAGTTTATAGAAGGGTGGGGGGTCCAGGTACTAATACTATGGGTGTCTGTTGGCTGACGACGGAGTGGGAGGTGAAGGTAAGATACAGCAGAGTGAAGCAATCGTCTTGATGGTGCATTGATGTGGAGGTGGTGAGTAGTGCATCAGGAAGAGCGTATGTGGCATGCAAAGAGTACGTAACCTTTATTCGGCGATGTACACACCCTCATTATAGGGCTTATCTACCCCCAACCAGCGAACAAGGTAAACTAAGAGTTGACGATATTGGGTCCCGTCGTTCAACTAGGTAACCAGGTCCAGCCTATAAGATGATGGTTTTGGCAATAGCATAGGTTGTATGGGTGACCACTCTCTGTCTGCCCTTGTCATTCCCATTCTAGAGCAGGTTTTGAAGCCGGTCTGCTAGCTTGTGGTTCTTATTTCTGCCTTGCTTACCGTGTGGAGGGCACTAATACCTATCAGTAATAGTGTATATAGTGTACATATTGGCTGTTCTAATTGATGAAGGATAATATAAGTCAAAAACCATTCTGCCTGTGTTTATTTTGCTCCCTTTTACACCCAGGAGATAACAGGCCATTTGGACTCCTGGGTTGCAGTATGGTAAAAGATGCTTCAGTTGCAGAGGGAGGGTATGTCACGAAAGAGCACGGCGGGCGCTTTCGGACTCGGACGACGTGCTCACGCTGCCAGCGGACCTGGCAAAAAAAGTCATGGAGGAGGTTCATGAGGAGAGGAAACCAGTGCCCCAAGGAGCAGGGGTTTGCGAAGGTGTATTTCAATAGGGGGGGGGTGAGGGGGAATCAGGAGTGTACTATTAACGTTTTGGTGAAGTAAAACCGGGGACAAAAGGAAAAACCCATTTTGTTGTCTTCAAGTGAATGACAATTAAATATTAATGGCTTGGAGAGCTGAAAGAAAGCGTAAATGGTTCAGTTGAGTATTTTGTGCGTCTGGGTGTGGATGTAGTGTTATACAGGAACACAAACTCAAAATAGGATATGAGTTGAGTAAAATGAAAGTGGATATAATGTGTACTTGGAGCATACGACAAGGTTGAAAGGAGGAGTTGCTATCCTGGTGAGGGAAACTAGCTCGTTCGTTGTGAGGCGTTGCGAAGGGGGGGAGGGGAGGGTGATTAGAGTGGATGGATCATGGGGTAGGGTACAAATAAGTTTGGAGTGTGTATATGGTCCTGCAGAGGGACATGTGCATATTAAAACTTTGTTAAAGAAGCTCTGGTATATTATTTGCGTGCCTTGCCAAATGTAGCGGTAATTGGTGGTGAATGGAATTGTGTGATAAGACGAAAGGATGTGGAACCTAGAGGGGTGGGGACTTGTTTGGGCATACTGGGTGATTTATTAAATGGGGTGGGGTTAAGGGATGTTTGTGGGGGGGAGGGGGAAGTAGGGCATACTTTTGTTGGACGTTATTATGCAGCAAGACTGGATCGTTTGTACGTGCCTCATGCGATAAGAGTGCGTAGCGTGCGTGTGGTGGATGTGGTTTTTTCAGACCATAGTGGAGTTGTAATGGATGCAGATTGGGAGGGATTGCCTCGAAGGGGTCAAAGTTATTGGAAATTAAATGTAAAGTTACTGCAGGGAGAGGAATGTCGTCAGTCTTTTGTAAAAATGTGGGAACGTTTGGTAGTTGCAGCGCCTGGAGATGATGCCTTGGTAACTTGGTGGGATACGGTGGCTAAAATGAGCATCAAAGAATATATTAGGAGAGGGAAGGAATATAACACGTTAAAGTATGGATTACAAAGATACCTTGAATGGCAGCTGCGTGAATGTTACGCAAGAGGAAGTGCAAACTATCCAGTACTCGAAATTGAAAGTTTAAAGGAAAGTATTAGGATGTTGCAAAATGAGAGGTTTGATGGGGAGAGAATTAGGGGTGGAATAGAAGAGGTACTGTGGGGAGATCGACCGTCGGCTTGTGTGTTGAGGAGTCAATGTAGGAGGAGAAAGGCAATGGAGATGATGGGGTTAAATGTTCAGGTTGGTATGGAAGGGTATAGGGTAGGTCAAGTTTTGGTAACGACGGAGGGTATAAGTGGATATGTTGATGCTTGGTTTAAGTCAAATATGCAAAGTGTTGGTATAAGTGGGATAGCACTGCAGACAATGGGAGGGTTTGCGCAGTGCGAGCTGGAGGTGCAAGATCGATTGGCTTTGGGAGGACCGATCACGGAGTGTGAGATTTGGGAGGCTTTAACTGGTGTGAACTTAGGTAAGGCGCCGGGTATAGATGGTATACCAAGTGATTTTTATGTTAAAAATTGGGGCGTACTAAAGGGGTTTTTAGTAAGATTGTTCAATATACTTAAGAGGGATAGGGTTTTAGGGGAACAGCAAAGGACGGCTGTGGTGGTTTCAGTACCGAAGGGTGAGCCATCAACAGTAAGGGATTATCAGGCCATTTCGCTAATGTGTGGAGATTACAAGCTCTTTGCAAAGATATTAGCTAACAGAATTAAGAAGGTAATAGGTAAAGTGATAGATAAGGGACAATACGGAGTGCCGGGAAGGTCTATGTATGAAGGGTATGGATTGATTAGAGGTTTTATTGAGAGATGGAGCGAATTGGGAGGGGGGGGGTGTTGGCTCTGGATTGGGAGGCAGCCTATGACAGTGTAGAACGGAAGCATTATGGATCTTTATGCGTTGGCAGGGGTTCGGGGAAGAAATTATATCTTGGGTTAAATTATTGTATCAAGGTGCTGCGATGTGGATACAGGTGAATGGGAGGTTAGGTGATAAAATTCAGATGGGTAGGGGCCTGCGTCAAGGTTGCCCCCTTTCGCAAATTTTATTTGTGTGTTTACAAGATCCCTTTTATATAGCGATTCGAAGGTTATTTACAGGAGGTGGGGTAGGTAATGAACGGGGGGGAGGGGCTGGTATCGTGGATTACGTAGATGACACAACTGTTTTGGTGAGGGAAGGTATGGATTTGATTAGGGTGGAAAGTTGGTGAACATTTTTGGGGATGCTTTTGGGTTAAAAATTAATGCAGAGAAGACCAAGTATATGGATCTTGGGGATTGGTTACACAGGGACGGGGAAGTAGTAGACAGGTGGAAGAGGGTGGATCAATTATTGATATGTGGGATAGTTTATGTGAGAGATATAAAGTTGGCACAAGAAGTAAACTCAGTGCGTATTGTAGAAGGTGTGATGAGAAGACTTAGTGGTTTAAGCTCAGCACAACTAACGATACATCAAAGGGTAATAGTAACAAATGTGCTGTTGTACAGTAAGTTATGGCATGTGGCAGTGATGTATCTGATGATACGATGTGAGATAAAATGGTTGCAACAGAGAGTTTTTAGATTCATATGGGGTACAGGATGTGAATGGTTAAGTAGAGTGGTGGTCACACTACCTATAGGCCGAGGAGGGCTGGGGCTTATATCGGTTGAAAGAAGGATCATGAGTGTGTACTTAAAACGTAGTTATATAAGGGAGGGGGGGCGAGGGACGGTGGACTTAATAGGATACGTGAGGATATGCAACGGTGGTGGGGGGGGTAGGGAGCTATTACTAGGTGAGGCTATGTTGAGGGTTCTAATAACAGTGAGAGAACTGTCACACATTAACCTGCAAGTCCTTGAAGAACTTGATTGCAATATATCTGAAATGCGTAGGGAATCACTGGTCAGAGAAATAGCAAGCATTGAACTTAAGCTAAAGGAATCTTATAGGAGTCAGGAATCGCGGGAAGAACTAAAAACCATCAATGAAATCGAAAGAAACGACGTGAGATAAAATGGTTGCAACAGAGAGTTTTTAGATTCATATGGGGTACAGGATGTGAATGGTTAAGTAGAGCGGTGGTCACACTACCTATAGGCCGAGGAGGGCTGGGGCTTATATCGGTTGAAAGAAGGATCATGAGTGTGTACTTAAAACATAGTTATATAAGGGAGGGGCGAGGGACGGTGGACTTAATAGGATACGTGAGGATATGCAACGGTGGTGGGGGGGTAGGGAGTTATTACTAGGTGAGGCTATGTTGAGGGTTCTAATAACAGTGAGAGAACCACCACACATTAACCTGCGAGTCCTTGAAGAACTTGATTGCAATATATCTGAAATGCGTAGGGAGTCACTGGTCAGAGAAATAGCAAGCATCAACTTAAGCTAAAGGAATCTTATAGGAGTCAGGAATCGCGGGAAGAACTAAAAGCCATAAATGAAATCGAAAGAAACCCAAAGTATTTCTTCTCCTATGCCAAATCAAAGTCGAGAACAACGTCCAGTATTGGGCCCCTACTTAAACAAGATGGGTCCTACACAGATGACAGCAAGGAAATGAGTGAGGTACTCAAGTCCCAATATGACTCAGTTCTTAGCAAGCCACTAACCAGACTGAGAGTCGAAGATCAAAATGAATTTTTATGAGAGAGCCACAGAATTTGGTTAACACAAGCCTATCTGATGTTATCCTGACGCCAAATGACTTCGAACAGGCGATAAATGACATGCCCATGCACTCTGCCCCAGGGCCAGACTCATGGAACTCCGTGTTCATCAAGGGAGCATGGACACAGGGGTCATCCCACAGTTACTAAAAACAACAGACAGCCCCACTCCACATAGGGGGCAGTAAAGCAATAGCAAAGAACTACAGACCGATAGCACTAACAACCCATATCATAAAAATCTTTGAAAGGGTCCTAAGAAGCAAGATCACAACCCACCTAGAAACCTATCAATTACACAACCCATGGCAACATGGGTTTAGAACAGGTCGCTCCTCTCTGTCTCAACTATTGGATCACTACGACAAGGTCCTAGATGCACTAGAAGACAAAAAGAACGCAGATGTAATATATACAGACTTTGCAAAAGCCTTTGACAAGTGTGACCATGGCATAATATCGCACCAAATGCGTGCTAAAGGAATAACAGGAAAAGTTGGTAGATGGATCTATAATTTCCTCACTAAGAGAACACAGAGAGTAGTAGTCAACAGAGTAAAGTCCGAGGCAGCTACGGTGAAAAGCTCTGTTCCACAAGGCACAGTACTCGCTCCCATCTTGTTCCTCATCCTCATATCTGACATAGAAAAGGATGTCACCCACAGCACCATGTCCTCCTTTGCAGATGACACCCGAATCTGCATGACAGTGTCTTCCATTGCAGACACTGCAAGGCTCCAGGCGGACATCAACCAAATCTTTCAATGGGCTGCAGAAAACAATATGAAGTTCAACGATGAGAAAATTCAATTACTCAGATATGGTAAACACGAGAAAATTAAAACTTCATCAGAGTACAAAACAAATTCTGGCCACAAAACAGAGTGAAACAACGTCAAAGACCTGGGAGTGATCATGCAGGAGGATCTCACCTTCAAGGACCATACATTGTATCAATCGCATCTTTTAGAAAAATGACAGGATGGATAATGAGAACCTTCAAAACTAGGGATGCCAAGCCCATGATGACACTCTTCAGGTCACTTGTTCTATCTAGGCTGGAATATTGCTGAACACTAACAGCACCTTTCAAGGCAGGTGAAATTGCTGACCTAGAAAATGTACACCTCTTCAAGGGGGGCTCCTTGGCGTGGTGAAGAGGCTCTTGGTCTGAGGAATTAGACCTGTTGGTCTACTTCCTCCGACTGAACCTAATAACCCCCCAATCCCCCGTTCCCTATTCCATCCTCCCCATCCTCCCCTTTTTCCTTTCCTCCTCCTCCTCCCCACCCCTCCCTTTTGCCCTTCCTTTTTTTTTTTTTTTTTTTTTTTTTTTTTCCCACAAGCACGCTAGTTCCTAGGCAGGGGAAAGGGTACCGGGGTCCATCCCATTCCATTGAGGTTCTTGGCGGTGGTGTAGTTTGCCGTGGAATCTGGATTGCCTGGGGATGTCCTGATCCCTCTCTGGTATCCCAGAGGGTGGCTTTGGGTGTCTCTCGGGCAACTGGTGTATCTCTGGAAGCCACCTTTCGGATTCTGGGGGTGGTGGCCGAAGGAGGTATGCTTTGTGGTGGATTTCCGGCTGCCCTCTGTTTTGTCCACCGAGGTAGCTCGGCAGATGTGAGGTTGCATTCGCGGATTGCCGGTTTACTGGCATGATGGGTAGGGTATGGCATGGGTTCCATGCTGCATCTGCGCTACTTGCGGTGCTGAGGTCCTCTTGGATGCAGAGGGAGATTTCTGGCCCTTTCATTCCTGCTAGGAACTATCCCTCCCCGGTCCCCCCTTTTTTTATTCTTTTTTTTATTTTTATTTTCTTTTCTTCTTTCTTTTTTTTTCTTAAAAACAAAACGAAAGAAGTAACCTAACCATGGCAGCCCTAGTCCATGAACCTGCTACCCCCGGGCCCCTTCTTGATACCGCAACCCGTTCTGACCCCGCCTCGTCTTTGGACCACTCTTCGGACACTCCTCATGCCTCTGTACCTCTTGCCGGTGCTGTTTTCTCACCCTCTTCAGGTACTGAGGCCTCGACTGACTCCTTCGATTTATCTGACCTTTGCTCTCCTCTGACTATGCTTCCGGCCTCTCCCTCTATGGTGCGGCAATTTTCGAATCGCCGGCCCGTCCCACGTCGGACCAACTCTGGTCCCACGCATAAACGACAACGACAATTACCTGCTGATGATACTTCTCCACCTTCTCGTTCTTCTCAGAAAAGATCGACACGTCCTTCACTACCTTTCCACGCTCAGTTTCAGACTGCACAATGGACTAAATTCTTCACTTTACGGCCGACTTCCTCTACTGCCTATCTTTCTGACCACAGTATTGGCAAGGCACTCCTACGCAATGTTGGTAAAGATATTTCTTTTCATGCTCTTAAGAGCGGTACGCGCATCGTCACCGTACAGAATGCTACCCAGGCTCATGAGCTTTCTCGTCTTTCCCATATCGATACTGTTCCTGTCAATATTGAAAAGCATCATTCCCTCAATTCTTGTAGTGGTACCGTCATTCTGGCCCATACCATAGTTCAACAAAATTTCCAGACATGTGGCACTGACATTCTTGAACAGCTGGAACTCCAAGATCTCCCAATCCTCAAGGTAGACACTTACGTTCTTCCTGCCCGCAGGTGGAGACGATACCCTAGCAATGTGACTCGTTTAACTTTTGAGAGCCGTGAACTCCCATCCTCAGTTTATGTAGCAGGACATCGGTTACAAGTTCGAAAGGTGATCCCTACACCGCAACAGTGTAGAAATTGCTGGCGATTTGGCCGTCCAGCGAAATATTGCAGATCTATCGCCGAATGCCCAGTCTGTGGTGCCGATGACCATTCTAAAATGTCTTGCAATCGACCTCCCTCTTGCCTTAATTGTCATGAGGCTCACCCTTCGTACTCTCGCCGTTGTCAAGTCTATTTAAACGAGCGGGAAATCCGTTACCTCAAAGAGGTAGAAGTTCTCCCTTATGCAACGGCAGTTTCTCATCTCCGCCTCCAAGGGAGACTACCTCGTGTTTCTTATTCCCGTGTTTCAAAACGTCCCCCCACTTCTGGTATCCCATCTTTCGCACCCACCTCTGTAGTTACCTCTCCATAGTCACTCCTGTAGCTAATTCTTTTGCTGTCCTCGGCTCAGACGTCCCTACTTCAATGTCTCAGTCTGATCTTGCTTCTTCGTGTTCTCTCTCACAAGCCTCAGTAGCGACGAAATCTCGTATGACACCTCCTCCCAATCGTCCCTCTACTTCTCAAAAGTCAAAAAAAGGTCCGTTAACACTTCCTACCCATCTTCCACCTCCTCATTTTCCCTTCCTGTCTCTGTACCTGGTTCTCCCCTCTCATGGCTGTGTTACAAGTGTAGAGGTTCACCCTCCTCCTCGTACTGTACCTTCCTCCCCTGTTCCCTCCCAAGTTTCTTCCTCTTCTGCCACCTCCCAGGTTTCTGCCTCTTCTGTCCCCTTCCACGCTTCTCCAGTTCCCTCCACCCTTTTGCCCCCCCTTACCTTGGTACAGTCCATTACAGTTCCAATCTTTACTCATCCTCCCCCTACCATTTCCAGTATTGTCTCCCATACGACGTCTCTGAATTCTGAAACACTTGATGCAATCTCTGAATATATTGCAGAGACCAAACCATCAATGGACACTGATCCACCCTCCGCTCCTTCTCTCTCCTCTACTCTATCTGCACAACTCCTTTCTTCACAGCGCACCGTTCCTTCGCTGCTTGAACGTTTTCCACTGCCTCCACATGTGGACTTTTCTAACCCCTCTAGTCCATAGGAACCTTTACCTGCGGATTTCAGGTATCTTTATCATTGCCAATCATGGCCTATTTACAATGGAATATACGCGGCCTCAGGGGTAATCGGGGTGAGCTTCAGATGTTACTCTCCCAGTTTTCCCTGTTTGGTGTTTGCTTACAGGAACCAAAATTACACTCTGCTGTTATCTCTCCCATCTCAGGCTATAATTTATTGTATTCTTCAGATCCTTTTCCTGATGGGACCTTTAATGAAAGTGCTCTTCTTCTACGCACTGATATTCAGTACCATGCTATTTGTTTGTACTTGTGCATTACACAGAGCCGTATCCACTTTCTAGGTGGTATACGC